>JXSR01S011263.1:6808-18360 GCA_000969725.1 Ophiothrix spiculata
TATACATTTAAAATATCTATCACATCTAGTGGGACTGCATAACGATTTTTGACTAAATTTGCAAAATATTTATCAATTTCTAAGAAGGAGCCCTGTAAAGTCAATGCAATAAAAATCTAATTGGTAATATCTTACTTGCCTTTTTTAAAAGCCATTGTTGTTTAAATGCAAACAAAATTGAATGATCAGTAGAAATGGGTGAACCATGCTTGTTTTTGTAGGCTGGAAGTATCGTTTTAGTCAATGTTTTCAAAAGATATTTGTTTACATTTTCATTTTCATTTAAACTTAAAACTTGACTTTGAAGAGGTGTTTAAATCAATGTGGTTATATTATTGATGGCTTGTATTATTATGTTAACACAAAAAGCAATTAGGAAAGTGTTTGTTTATCATATGATAAGATTTATAAAAACAAACTTTATATGCACCCTGGTAGCAATACAAACTGAATCATGTATGTCCTATTGTTTTCAATAAGGGTGAAAAGGATCTTTGCCCTCAATATATAATAAAAAACATATTTTATGTGCATAAAAAGATGAAATGAAAATTATAGAATTTCCTTGTAATGTAAGAAACAACAACATAGGGTATGTAGTACAGATTTGATTTTTAAAAACTTTGACATTTTATTGTTAGAATATTTGCGTTGCCTGTAGGCCTACAGTTTAATTATATGTATCTTGAATTCTTCCTTTTTATGTTTTTATTTTTTTTTCTAATGAAAACCAAAAAAAATACAATTATTCTATGGTAAACATTAAGGCTCAAAACATACTCGGCATCCAAACTAAATTTTCGCTACCAAACATTTGGTTGTGATGTCACCAAATATTTGCCATCAAATTCAATACATGTGCAATCTAGCTCAAAATTTTATTTTGTCTCAACTCGGTGTTAAAGTTGTTTTATTTGGAGTCACTCGTCATTTTGACGTCACGACCAAATGTTTGGTAGTGAAAATTTTGTTTGGAGGCAGACTATGTTTTCACGCTATGTATTTCAATTGTTTTAGACCTTGACTAATTTATTGTATTATCATTCTGTTGAACTTTATTTGATACTTGCTTGCATAAAGACATAAATAGTACACTAACCTTTGAACTAAGCGTTCTAGGAATCTTATTTGATTCTGAATTTTAAACAAAACAGTTTTGGATTTGTTTTAGATAAAAATAAAATATTTGTTATTTTATTCCTGAAAAACTATTCCACATTAACAATCCATAGCATCCCTTTCAGGAAAATGAACAATAAGGCAAAAAAAATAAATAATAATAATTGTGTTGCTCTCAAGCCGGGAAGGGGGGGGGGGGCACTCACTTATATATATATATGTTTGGCGGTCAAGACCCCCTTTTTCAGGCTGCTCACGACTCACTAGATCCCCATTTTCAGCATTTTTAGACCCTAGGCTATTTTGAGAAAAATAGCTTAAACTGCAAAAATTGCTCTGGAAATGGGAAAATGATCAGTTCAGGAGGCTATTTTTGGCCAAAATTTCAGTTCACTAGACCCCCAAAATTCAGTTTCAAAGGTCCATTTTTTACAGAAAATTAGTTCACTTTAACCCCATTTCATCGCTTTGCGACTGACATACAGGTCTACCACTTTCAAAATTGAGTGCTTTCCCCCTTCCGGGCTCTCAAGTGGAATTTTTGAAACAGTTGGTCAGTCAGTTGGAATTTTTGAAGCACCCAAAGTCCCAAAGTGTCAAATTTTGGTGCATTTTACAACTTTTTTCTCAAAGAACACACCAATAACTAGGGTCGGTTGCTGAAGACAACACAACATATATTTTATTTTTTGCCTAATGCAGCAACTGAGATGTTTATTGTTAACTAAACGTAATATATGGCTCTTGGTTATTGGTATTGGACAAAATTTTGAATTGTTTTCTGCAGATGATGTACACATGAATTGTTTTATAGCAAGAGTCAACTACTAAATAATATGAAACTTTTGATTTTAGAACAGTAAAAAACCTAGTAGAATAATTTTTTTTTAATATGGTTCTTTCCATTAAAAATGGGATTTTTTTTTTGCAGATTGCTATCAAAATGCTCCTGTTTATGTAAACACCCAGAAGGATAAGATTCAAAACACATAAAATCTGATACTTCATGCTTGCTTATAAATAAAACGATCGATTTGTAGCATCTTGCAGAATATTCAATCAAAATTTACCCCAAGGAAGAACAGCTTTTTATCATATTCTACATACCATTTTATTACAAGTTGTTGCCACTTCACTGCACTTGAAAAAACCAGGAGCCAAAAGCGGAATTGGTTGTATTTTATGGGTGATTTAAGCTTATCTATGTGTCGCAAAAGAAGAAATCAGGACCTTCCCATCATGCCTTACTTCCAGTTGGATTTTTGTACAGGAAACTGTTTCAAGCTTTAGTGTTTTAACTCTTAAATTATTAAAGCTTGTTGTAATCTTGCATTTCATGCAAAATTCATCATTTAAGCTTGAAACAATTAATTTTCTGTACAAAAACTCCCATAGGAAGAAATGCATGATGGGAAGGTCCTGTTAAAGTTTGAACACACTATTAATGCTGTGAATGAACTTGGTATATGTTAAAATATTCACATGTATACTCAGATGTATATATTCAGATAGCAAGTCTTATTGAGGCCTTTTAGAAGGTTTTTATAAAAAGAGGTTTGTGAAAAGGGAAAGGGATTTAGATTATAATTCATATTACATCAGTCTCCATGGAGGAAGAAAAGGTAGTGGATGGTTATCGAGAGCAACTTAAAGGGGCATTGGACCAGTTCAGCATCATCCCCAAACTTTTCACCAAGCAATTGAGATTTTTGAATCATTTGAAGTATTAGCAGTAATAATGACAGTACATGCAAAATTTCATTGTCAAATGCAAACCCTATATATCAAAATGTTTAGATATTCTTTTATTTTTAATTATCGTTGTTGGCAACGATAAATACTGCCCTCTGTAGTTGAATTTATAAAATTGGCTTTTTCAGGAGATCTAACGCAAACTCCAAATTTCTTTTGATTTATCTTCAATCTATGATGTGAAAGGAATATTTTACAAACAAATATTTGACTCTTTCTTGATATATAGCATCAATAAATATGTTTAGAGAATAGCCTCATCCCCAAGATCAACAAACAGAATAACATTTTTTGACTTTTCTGAAGGTTTTGATCAACATTTTCCAGATATCTGGTAATTGACTGTTATTTTATAACATATGAAGTATAAATCATCTAGAAATAAAATTTCAAAATTTTGTCCAATCCCCTTAAGTGTTCAAATATTTGGTCAGAAGTGGGATGAGGAATAATTGACCAATTTTAGGTCGACCCGATATCAATCCAACATCGGCAATCAGCCGCCACATCACCGGTCAGTTGACAATGTCCTCCATTCCATTAGACCCCATCCACCTTTTGCTATCTGGGTTGGGATATACCTTAAGAATGAGAGAAGGATTAGGAGAATGGTGGAGGAGATGGGAAAAGAGGAAGATGGAATAAGGAGGATGGGAAGAGAGAAAGGAATGAAGAGGTAGAGGAGATTGGTGGAAAAAGAAATTGTCTTTGGCATTTCAAAGAACAATGTAACACAGATTTGCCTCAACTTTCAATTCAGAAATTGTAATAAACATTTGATTATGGAAATAATATAAAAGGAATAACAAGGAAGGTCTGTGGCGTAGTGAGAGTGGGGCAAGGTGAGCCAAGTTGCCTCGGGTGCCACCTCTAGAGGGCGCTAAATTGTCACTACATGAAAAATAATTGGGACGCAGATACAACTTTCTTGATGTAACTGTGAGCTTCCTATTTTACACCATGATAATATAACCATGCTATATGCTGAAGTCAAGAGTTGCTACAGTGTGAGTTTTCATCCCAAATATTCAGGTTACTGCTCACTCAGAAGAGGCCTTGAGATGGAAAATGTCCCAGAATGTCAGTCACGGATTAAAGGAAACAAACTTATGTCCCACCAGCTGAAAATCAGGGAGTAATGTGTGGACACTGAACACAGCAAACAGACCAGTGTTAGTTTTACACTAAAAATATGAAAATAGATAAAATAAAATAAAATGCAATAAATAAATAAAATAAAATAATTAGCTAGCAAGTAAGCAAACAAACAAGCAACAAATAAATAATTAATAAAATAAACAAATAGTACTCCATTATAATTCTCTCTTGTGGTAGTGACAATTGGTAACATTTCAATTCCTTGAATTGTGATTTCTCTGCTTTGGGTATATACAGTTACACTCAATAAACAAATAAATTAATTGATAAATAAAATTCAATAAATAAATAATTAACCAATTATCTCTTTGAATCAACAGCCTCCAGTCAATGTTGTAGTTGTGCAGGGATTTCCCCAAAAATATCAAAATACGAAGCCTCTCACAAACATAATCTTGTACATGACATGCAAGAAATAAGAAGCTTGGTAACCAATGCTACTTCAATAGTAAACAAGTATTATGTAAACAAATATTTGTGATTTGATAAGGGAAAGGTTCTCGTATGACAATCTGAACCTCTATCAAAGTGGGATTATTTTCTTCAAGTGTAGGGTTCTCTAAATGTTGATGTAACAGATCCAAAGGGATACTTTGCAGGGGAGGTGTGGGAGGATTTCATACTTAAGCTCATACCTGTACCTCATCTTTTATTTGTCATTTGGAATGTCCTGCAAGCCTTATCTCGGGGCCCCATGAATCAATTCCCATCAAATTTGGGATTTGGTGGTTTTTTACCATGCTCAAAAAAATATAAATATTTAGGGTCGGTGGTAAAAATAGGGTGGATCGGGTTACGCCAATCAAAATTTTTTATTTCTAGGCCTAATTGTAGCGCGCAGCAGAAAGCAGACCTGGATCACTGCATACTCATGCAACATTGGTCCAGGTTTGAAGCCAACGTGGAGCAATCTCCTGACTTACGTGAATTTTGAATAGAAATGTTTCCTATCTTTACTTTCAAATCTATCCTTAAATCCTAAGCTTCAAAATAGCACACAATCTGGTGGCCATTTGTACAGCATAATATATACCCTGTTCAGACAGAGCCGAAAAGTCGTCTTTAGTCATCTTAAGTTGTATTCGAGTTATATCGAGTTCAAAATTCACTTGTGTGTGAACAGTTCAAGTCGACTTAAGTCGTCTTACATCCAATTTTCAACTTGCTAAAAAGCAAGTTAAGTCGCGTTAGTAAGTCGATGTAACTCGACTAACGACAACAACCGATGACTTTTAGTATGTGTGTACACCTGTTGTCGTAAGTCGAGTTGAATTTGTGTTTACTTCTACAGCGCATTGACCTGGAACGAGTAAAGTTCATTTCAATTCGACTTCAATATCGTAGCATGTGTGAACAGTCGTAAGTTGAGTTATTTTTCGCTAATCCAATGTCGTGTTTGAAATTAAAAATGGACTTGATATCAACTTAAGATGACTTTTTAGTGTGTCTGAACGGGGTATAAGTGCTCCAAGAGTTCTGATTCCTTAAGGCTATGACTTCCTTGAATTGAATGCATTGAAAAAAGTTAAAAGGGGTGTTGAAGGAGGGGGGAGACAAAACACATTTATGAGACAATGTGATGGTCTCATAAATGTCAGCCTCTTTCCTGGTAAAGAAATCCTCAACATGTTTACATGAAGTACTTCAGAAAAGAAAACTTGGTCATCCTGATGAAATGCAAACGTGAGCGGCCATACAATTGTAGTTGCTTGGGCCACATATTATATACTTAACCTGCTTAAAATGTACTAATTTTATTATATTTTTGTTGATTTAATTTGACCCATATCTTGTAATTTTGCAAGACTAAGTATCAGAGAAATAACATTTACACTCCTATAATTTTACAATTTAAATCCAAAATGTGACCTGTCAAATTTTAAATTCACTATTTAACACTTTAAAAACATACAAAGGTCCACTTTTGTTGAGTGGATTTTTTTCCCCTCCTGATTTTTTCCATAAAAATGTAACATACCCTATGTCACTTATTTTTGCCATTGCTTACATCTCATGCACTTTTGATGGGACATAATTGTGTTTTTTAGACAATTATAAATAAGCAATATGGCAGTTCTATTTAAAATAATATCCTTAAAATCCTAACTGTTAAATATCTAAGATCGAAATGGTTAAAACTACATATGTATCAAAGTGATCTCAAAATCAACATGTTCTGATATCAAAAGGTGAGTTACAGAAAACCAAACCAATTAAATCATGAGTCTGTTATTGTTCTCTGTGGGATCATAGTGTGTTTTAGAGCTTGTCTATTTATAGTTAAAAATTTCAGAAATAAAGTGTAAAGCTTTAGTTTTCTTCATAAATGTTGAACTTTTTACACCAATAAATGACAGGACTAGTGTAATAATTGAGTGCAAAGTAGAAACTTTCCTGTTTCTCGGGACGTGTCTTTTTTCATATAAGAACATATGGATATTTAACCAGATTATACTATCATTCATAGTATAATTTTTTTTGTTGGATTTGTTTGGATTTTACCTATTGATAAAGGGCTATTGAAAGTAATATTAAGGTGTCTGGTCCATCTATCTGACTGAAATTTGCTGGTAAAAATCAGTTGAATAATATTTTATCAACTTTTAAAATAAAAATTGGGGATCACCAGACTCGTTTTTGCATGCGAGTCAGTTTTAAAATAGCATTTTCGGAGCTTAGTACAGAGGTCTATGGGAAATGTGGCAAAAGTGACATTATTTAGTGTTGATTCATAAACTTACCAATGAAATTTTGTGTCAATTTTTTCAGTACGCGTGGACCAGACACCTTAAAAAGATTTGGGTCAAAAATAGTTTTGAGGTTAAAAAAGAAGCAGCATGACAATGGACATCCATATGCATGTTTTTTCCCAAACTTGTTTTGTCATGAAGAAAATGCACCAAATGCGCACATGTCCTTACCTTACATGATGAAATAAGTTCAGGATCAAAGTTTATTTTACAAATGGCCATAACTTGGAAAGTACACATCTTTAAACAAAATTGTTTTGAAAGTACCATTGATACTAATATTTCAGAATCAAGAATGATGTAAAGTTGTGTTTTAAGACATCCAGTGTCATGTTACATCCATAAGATGTGAGCGCTAAATCAAAATGACAAATTTGCAGACTCGATTTCCGTGCATCAACATCATACATGACAACTTTATACTTAGGGATACTCATATTGGTATAAGAAGGTTTTCTATTTTAGAATCGCAGGATTATTAAGTTGGATGATTGGTTTCTGAATCTTATCTGGAATATGAAACAAAAGTTTACCATCTATTTCTGTAGATGAATCACTGTGACATTGACATCATGACCATATAACACCGTCCATCACAAAAGTTAATCACAGTTTGGGGGATTCCTAGTTGGTGACTACTATTATTGTCTTGAAACTCGAGATGTTTCTCATTTCGCAATTGTCAACGAGGAAATTGAATCGTGCCATGCTTTCTACCTGGAGCAACACAACTTGTTAAACTGTGCAGGTGTCTGGCGTTACCATGGTAACGTAAATGGCAATGTTATTGAGGAGAAATTACGATTTTGTATTCCAGAATGCTGCATATGTTGAAAGCTTAGGGGTGCACCATTAGATTTCCTGTATTTTTTATTCATAAATATTAATTAACAAATCAATGTTCTATTAACCCTTTCCAGTCTGACCACTTTTTCCGCTCCAGTCTGACGCCATTTTGACCTCTAAGTGACCTCTTAAAGTAAATTAAATTTATCTATAGAAATATTCTACATAATTCATTGAAACATCATCATAATATACCTTTATGAACTGTATACATTGCCTGTGATAGTGTTTTGGATGGTAAGAGGTCATGAAATTAGTTATACTATAGTGTTAGTTATGCTGTATCCCATGGGATATATGCTGTATCCCATACAGCATACGCCTGTGGCTGGCAGTAGTTTATGCTGTATCCCATACAGCATACGACTGGAAACGGTTAATTGTATTTGATTTGGTTAAAAATGTTCTTAATTGTATTTGGACTGGGTGGGGAACAAAGTATAAAAATGTTATAGCAATTAAATCAAAATCAAGGTCAAATGTGTATTGCTTATATGTGATGGCTCACCCCGAAAAGGGGGACTTTGAAGATGATATTGATTTTGATTTTATCATTTCATCTGTTACAGCATTTTCTAAGCTTTAAAATGACACCTTACTTGTTGAAATTAATTAAGGCAATCAAATTAAAATACTACAGGAAATCTGCTGGAAATTTTTATTATTTTCTTTATTTTTTGCTGCCTATTTTCATCAGTTTCTCGTAAAGTGTTCTGTCTCAAAGTCCCCCTTTTCGGGGTGAGTCATCACATATTTGTTCTTCCATCAGGAAACCATCACTATGGGTCAGTTTATTCTTCTTTTTGATCCACCAAATATTGATGCAACAAGTCCTTGTTATTTTATAATCTAATATATATTTCCAATGCATCCTCTTATCAATAACGAATGCTTGGTGACTTTGATGTTGTAAACCAAACATTTGACATCAAATACTCCTCATGTGATGTATTGATTTTTCATCACCAAGCCTCCATTATTATTAGAAAACGCACTGGAATTATATCCTGTGGAAGTAGTGACATCATAATTTATGCAAATCACCCAACACATGCGATCTGGTTCCGAACAAATGGGTAGCCATTTTTACCCCATGTCTTTGTAGAATATTATAGTTTTAGTACTTTTGTATCCAAATGAAGCAAAAATAAGAATAAACCATGGTAATGTGCTATAGAAAAAGAGACTTGTAATAGACCAGAAGGTCATCCCTTTCACTATTTTTACAGTTTGTGAACAAAAATCGAATGTTAAGATGGTCTGATTTTTATATGTACATACGTGTATTGTGTTGATAAGTGTGATCACTGATCAGTAGAACCACTACGGACATGATCATTTGTTTGGAACCAGATCGCACGTGTTGGGCTAATTATAATAAATATGACGTCACTACTTCCATGGCGTATATATTACATTATAAGATAACAAAGACTTGTTGTGCCAAATATTTGGTAGCTCATAAGAAGTATAAACTGACCCAATCCAATTTGGTTCTGATGACCAGTGCACAATTCAAAAAGTTTGCCTCACCAAATATACTTTTAGGTCCCTTCAGGAATTTAAAGCAATACTATAAAGTGTTAAAAATTAAGCGCCCCTGTGTTACGACCCAAAACAAGGATCAAGGTCAGAATTAACCTTTCGGGTTCGAGCTAAAAGCAAAGCAAGAATAAATACACTGTAATTCAGGATTTTAGCAAATAAACAAACAATTTATTTACACAAACAATTTAACAGTGTAACTATCTAATCTACGGTTTTTGTTTACTCACGAGTGGCTTCTGACTTGAACAAGTTAGCTAATAATATTCCACGGTAAAGTCCTTTATGACATCTGTGCAAATGTCCACAAATCCAGATCCAAACAGTATAAAATGTCCGATAACTCCTTCCGAATAATGTTCAATATCAGTCAATATAAAAGTCGTCTTCTTGCAATCTAAAACTCCTTGTCCACAGTTAATATAAAATCGATTCACGATCCAGCAACTTAACTTCTCCACTATAACAGTTATCCATAAAAGTGCTCCAAAAAGTTCCAAAACTCCATCCACTCTGCCTTTATCTTCTCTAAAATATCTCAATGATATAACTCCAATAGCTGACTAAAGTAATAGCTAACTTCAAAGCTGACTAAGCTAACTGACCCCAAATATATAAATGCCTCTCCTTTTATACTATTATAACTTTATCTTGAAAACACTCTTTTTTCCACACCATTCTAGCAAATACAATAAATATTTCATCATCATTATAGCCAACATAACACAGAACATTCCAGGCCAATCTCCATTCATGAGTATTTGGGGATTCCCCATGTAACCATGGTAACAGTCAAACACACAGCTGTTGTTTACATTTCTCACACAATAGCACTGTCCAACACACCACACACATGATTGACAGCTAAACAAAAGAGCTATTATTACTCAAGTAGGTACCACTTCCTATTAGCCCTTTTGTGTTGTAGTAAACATGTTTATCATTAAAATCATCTTGTGCACAACAGATTGGCCACTCACATATTATGTCTGACTTATGATACTGCTTTACGCAATAAAATTTTATAATAATAAATTACATTTTCAGGGGCCTGTAACACCCGTCACCCATGACTTTTGATTTTTTGGGGTTGTTGTTGGTAGCTATGAATACCCTCCCAACGATTTGACTCAAAGATGCTTACTTTTTCTGTTATGGTCATTTGTTGAATTAAATTCGGGATCCCGAATTTAATTCCACATGTATTAGTATAGAAAACCATGCATGTGCTTTTTAACCGTTTTTTTGGTGGGGACACATTTTTTTCACAAAATACAATTGAAAACGCTTTTAGATAGTCACATTCCTCCATTTTATGCCGTTTTTACTATAAACCATTTTTGATCAAAATCTTATAGTATTACTTTAACTGTTAACGCAATACGATTAGATTTTGATCAGATATAGTTTTGAGTAAAAACAGGCTAAAATGAAGGAATGCGACTATCTAAAACAAGTACTTAGTACAAAAGTGATCACAGGGATGTGCCGCAAACTTGGGTAACAAAATCAGGCTGTCTGTTATACCACGGTCCTTTTTCTTTGCAAAATGTGGTATTTTGATGGGTCTGTTTTTCAAAATTTGCACCATTTTGGCGCAATTTTTAGATTTTTTTCTAAATTTCAAACAAAAATCAAGTAATTTGCGGAGAAAATTTCAATTTTTACGTCACTTTTGACTCAAAATTTGGGGAATTTGGTATATGGATGGGTCCTTTTTTCTTGAAAATTGGTATATGCATGGGTGGTACTTCAAATTTCACAGCGGCACACCCCTACCAAAACCAAACTTGAGTCCCCCCCCCCCCCCGGATTCCAGGCCACCTCTCCCAACATAAATTTTTACTTTAACTAGAGCACACAGGTATTATGTGATCACAGTCATTATCACCTGCAATTTGCTAGTAATTTCAGGTAAACAGGTTTTCCTGTTGCAATAGGGGCAAGTTGCCATGGTAACCAGTGAATTTGACTACAGGTGTGAAAGTGTGTATCATCTTAACATCATTAGATGTGTGCAAAATGTTATCTATTTGCAATGATGATTGTGTGTAATTTACATGTTATAGTACAAACTGACGTCTTGTTGTATAGCGTTTTAAAGGGACTGGCCTAGATTCTTCCCTCTACTTTACCATCTGCATAAATTTTACATGGATTGATAGAACATGATTACAGTATTATAACCTACTAGTTGTTTTCTTTGAATTTGTGGAAAATTGGAAAAAAATTGCAATTCTTTTACTAACTTTAATTTTTGCCTCTGGAGGCAAAAAATGGTGTGAAAACAGTGTTTCTAGTTTCAAATCTGATAGATATCTTGTTTCTACACCTGTGATTGGTAAACAAATTATTTTTGATGAAATTGTTTCTTTTTTTAAT
>JXSR01S011266.1:4740-14786 GCA_000969725.1 Ophiothrix spiculata
TTTGAACGTGAGGAAACAATGATGAAACTATGCATTTTTTGTACTACCCTTTATTTTATATCTAGAAACACTATGATTTTTTTAGTGCACTGGGATAAAGAGTGAGTCATAGGGATGCTACAGACCTAATAATATGACCAAAAATTGCCGACCCCCTTCTTCCGTCGATCATGTGTTACTCTTAAGTCTATTTAACTAATATACTGTCATTGTAATCATGGTAATGTAAATATCGTTTAAAAACAGAATTAATCATCTTGCATATCCCGTAGAATTATCAGACAAATCTTTGCAAAATTGTAATCGGCTGTACATGTATGATACGAGATTACTCACTCATGGAGGTATTAGGGACGCACCATTTGACTTTCAGGGGGGGGGGGGCTGGAAGTTTAGGGCAAGGGAAAAACTTTTTTCAGAAACATTTTCGAGACAATTTTTTTTCTTACTTCCATGAAGAAAGATTCTTTTTAGTCACAAATCTAAAAAATCCCTATGTATAGTAGTAAGTAATAAGGGGCAAGGTTTTTTTCCTCATGTGAGTGAAGTTAGGTTTTTTTCTCAAGCAGTGAGTCAAATTATTTTTTTCCTTTTACATAGTGAGTCAAGTATTTTTTTCAGAAAAACTTCCAGCCCCCCCCCCCACACACACACACCTGGAAGTCTAATGCTGCGTCCCTTATAGTGCATCGTTGCCTGTGAAAAGAAACATGCACATAATCATCTAGCGTGCAGATTTCAATGGAATGAAGAATTTGCTCAATCAGTGATGTGAAAGCCTGGCGCAGTGTTTGACACGGTTATCATATATGCTGCTTTATTCTCACTACCAAGTATTGATTCTCGGCATTTAGATTTGAGGCCAAATTAAATCACATGTTTGTTTAACCGATATCGTGACAGTTTGAATTGTACTGTGTTCTATACCACCATTTGATTTCCAGGGGGGGGGGGGAGCAGGAAGTTTTTAGAAAAAAAAATTCCCCCCTCCATAGGCAGAAGAAAAAAATAATTCACCCCTGACACATAGAACAGGGGGACTCTGAAAACAGTAATTTCCAAGAAAAAAAAATCGCCCCCGAACGAGACGCGAAAAAAAAAATTCAACCCCAAACTCAACTTCCTGCTCCCCCCTTGGAAATCTAATGGTGCGCCCCTAACTTACATTGGGGTTAAGATGGGGTGATAAAAGAAGAGGCCTACGTCTACATAAAGGGCGTCTTTACAAAAACTGCTGCCATGTTGAAGTTCCTAGTGATCTTGCATAATGTTATGGGATTTGATAAAGACTAATTAGCATAACTGTGCCTGTTTCCAAATATACTTTTGAGTTTCTGATTAATTCATTGTGTAATTTCATATTTTGTAATTGTCATTTTGCATTCTACATATGTCTAAGTTTAATGATGTGCAATGTATTTTCATGATAAGGTCCCCTTTGAAAATAAGCCCTTTTAGGGATCGAAGGGTTATCCTATGCATTTCCAGGCATTCATGTTCCCCCAATTAATTATATGTTTAATGTATATTTTTGTATAACTTTAAATGTGGATTTTATGTGTTTTGTAATTCTTATTGTTGATGTGCATGAATAAATTAAAATAAATTTTCCGCTTCCAACAGCTCTAAAATTTGCAAATTTCATTTTGCACTACAGGTGGAAATGAATACGCCAGAATAAGAACATCCCAACTCCAATAGCTCCCTTCTGTTAATTATATTTATAAAATATAAATGCATACACATTTCTGAAAATACTTTCACATCACTAAAATAGCATTTCCATGTCAATATCCTTATCATATTGTCACATTTGACCTTGTAGTTGACTTGTTTAGACATTGTTAGATAATTGTTATAGTACATAGTTGCTATATTTAAACAGCCATTACAAGAACATCCCAACCCCCCTCTGCAACTATATGCTAGGAAAATTATCTAACAATGTCTAACAAAGTCAACTACAAGGTCAAATATGACACTATGATTGGGATAAAGACATGGAAATGCTTTCTTGTGATTTGAAAGCATTTTCAGAGATTTATATGCATTTATATTTTACATAACTTAACAGAAGGGAGCTATTAGAGTTGGGATGTTCTTATTCTGGCGCGTATCCAATTGCTAGTTGACCTTTTGCTTACAACATGTAGCAATTACTTACATTTTATTAAGATCATATATGAGGAGCTTATCATTGCTATAAATTCATGGTTTCTGCTATTTTATTCTGCGTAAGAAAACACACTGAAGTATAATACTAGAACTGCGTTACTATCTGGTGTAGGTCATGCTATTTGTCAAAAACTCCGACAAATTGACATCAAAAATGTAAAGTGACTTGCTGTAACATTTGTGTCTGAAAACTATCCCGCGGTAGAAAAAGCAATTTCTAACTTCGTGTAAGCAAAAGCTAACCTGGCTCAGGCTATTAGGCCGAATTCATAAAAGTAAGCAATTGCTTTTTCTATGGCTTTTACTTGAATATCTGCCCATATATGGATAAAAGTTCAAGTAAAAGCCATAGAAAAAGCAATTGCTTACTTTTATGAATTCGGCCTATTGTTTGTATGGTAGCTTTTGCTTGTCTGGGTTGATAACAGACAATAAAAAGGTATTAGTCCAGGTTGAAGGTCGTGAATATGTTTTTAAGCAATTGCTAAGGCTAAATCTTTTTCTAGTCTAGCTATTGCTTTTTCTTAATGTCTTTTTCTTACTAGCAATTGCTACTTTTATTAATTCGGCCTAATGCCTCCGATCGTTTATGTCATATCAGGAAATTACGCATTACGTAAGGCTTAAACCTCGGTGTTAACATCTTATTTGCATTTTGATCAGGTATGTCACACCTCACACAAGCTGAATAATGATGTTGTTGCAATTTGCGTAATTGCTAGTAATTTGATCCCTCATTTTCTTTTCAATGTCCTCCCCACTATAAAAAATGTCCGTAATTTTACGTTACCCGTAAACTATTTCAACAGTGAAATAACGCTAATGCTGTTTTGATTTATTTTCTTGTTTATATTATAAGAATAAGTGGTATTGGGGTCGAGATTAGAATGATATTTGTGTCCCGCCGCGGCAAAAGGGTGCAGTTGTCGGCTCCTACATATTGCTCATTGTAGCATATCTGATGCTTACAAATAGTATACATCAGATATGCTACAAGGAGCAACATGTACGAGCCGACAACTGCACCCTTTTGCCGCGGCGGGCCACATATACGGTGTAACATTAGGGTTTCCAACAGGAAAATAATCTGTACCGAAATTTTAACCCAAACACAGTTTTGCCTGTAAAACCAATAAGCCGTGACAATAGCTCCTGCAATCCATATAAATGGCATGACAGCGGGTAATTTGAACGCCTATTTGGGTACATCATTATGCTTTTATCAGTGCATTGTGGGATTAAATTTCGGGCTCAATTGATTTCCGGTTGGAAACCCAAAATCTGCGTATTGTTGTTGGTAAAGCGTCTTATGATTTTTTCAAAATAAATACCAAACAAATAATTATTATAAAATAACCATGTAATAAATCCTGCAAAAATCTGTAAAAATACAGTATTTTTCTGGCAATTTGGTGCATCCAAACTTCTAGTGATTTACCATATTTTTGCTGATTACTGCCAATAGGTATACCGTTTTTTACAGATTAATTGTGTGCATAGTGCGTAGTTTCAAAATGAGATATAATTTTGACAAACCAATAGGCGCTTTTCCATATACGAAAAGTTTTACGCCATATACCATTCTAATTTCAACCTATAACAGCACTGATTCTTGCAAATTTGCAAATACAAGAAATGACATTTAATTAGGCGAGGCGTCACTACACATCCTCACCAGAGTGAGAACTTCTTAATCGACTGAATTTTGTGATAAATGGATAATTATACCATCTAGGTCAAATATTTATTTATATATAATATAGCTATATACAGGGTGTCCAAAAATAAACTCCCCATTTTTAAATGCTTATAACTTTTAAACCAGGATTCGCATGGCAACTATAGACATATGTATTGATAGAGGAAACTTGTAGAATTCTTTTGATACCCAACATTATGCAATCAGTAAACTTCTAATTAGCTAAGATAGCAAGAAGGTCTGAAAGTAGTTGAGCCAGTATACCATACAGTGTTAATAGTCTTCTGCAACTTCACTATGATGACATGAGGCCTCATACAGCTAAACGGTTTAGAATGGCTTTATTAATTAACTTTTTCATGAACAATCATATTGCTCAAGACAAAGAAACATTGACCCTTTCACTCCCATGATTTAAGTCCGCTCGATTACTTTTTGGGTTATCTGAAGGACAGTACATCCCAACGCCATGCACTATTCCTGACCTGAAACAGAATATCATCAGTGAAAACAGGAAGATCAAGAAGAACGCATGCACAAACGTCCAGAGCTTTGTCGTTAGAGTAAAAGATTTTTTTTGAAATCTGCAATGAGGCCATCAAGAACATATTCTGAAATACTAGGCAGCTTAATCTGGGTCAGAAGGAGGTAATTTGATATGTCCCTGTGAGTGTAACTTTGAATGTGTAATACGGAGTACTGCTGTTGTGTACTATTTAAAGATGAGCATAATGCGAGAGTTACGCTTTGACAAATTAAAAACATTTTAATGAGCATTATGTAATTATTAAGACAAAACCACAATCAAAAATCTTTGTATTAACATTGTAAAAGCTGTTTCGCTGAATTAGTCATTAAAATGATCATGAATGATTCGTCTGTCTTCAAAGATGGCTCCCTCCTCTACATGTGACGCTCACATTTGTTTTTATTCTCAGTAGGTGTTTGACGTTTGACGTAATTTACGTTGAAAATGATTTTCAAAAGTGGCAATTATATCATGTTTGGTACCAAATTAATTCTACACGTTTCCTCTATCAATACATATGTCTATAGTTGCCATGCGAATCCTGGTTTAAAAGTTATAAGCATTTAAAAATGGGGAGTTTATTTTTGGACACCCTGTATATGTTTATATTCAATTCTAATTCAAGTCCCAATACAATTATATACATAAAACTTACAATTGAGGTACAAGGATCAATTTATACCACAGGTGAGTATTTCTAATTAAGAACAGCTAAACCCATTATCTGTATAAAATAATATTTTTAGGTTATTTGCATAAATATTATCAAATGAGAAAAATAACGAAAAATTTCCATTTTTGCATTTTTAATGAATATAAAGATACACTATTCGGATTTTTCTTATTTACAGATTAACTGTGAAACACATTCACGGGAAGGGAAATCATCATTATCATCATCGTCATCATCGTGATCATCATCTTCATGATCATCATGATCATCATGATCATCATTATCATCGTCATGGTCGTTGTCGTCGTCATCATTATCATTATCATCATCATCATCATTATCATCATCATCATCTCCTGTTTAACAGAGGCATCATCCTTTCTCCACTGGTAAGAGTCTTTATTGTTGTCGTCAGAACCATCACCTTTCGAATACTTCCTTCGTCTTTCTAACTCATTAATATTCACCTTTGGGACAAAATCAAGCAGCATTTTCGCCCACATTTTGTTTTTATGAACTTCGTACATGTCCCGTGATGACGTTAAGACAGCTGGTATCACGACCAGGTTTGTGTTGGTTTGCGTCATTACCAAGGGTTCTTTATTTGTGTAAGGTCAGCTTTTTTATTCCTTTTTTTTTTTTGAAAACCTTTACTGTTCTTACATTTATGGGGATGGTCCTTTTTTCACAAGCGAGATATAGAAATGTTATGTTTAGAATACCACTATGTTATGGCGTACATGGAAAGTAGATGCTCTAGATTATTTATAATCATACGGCATATTATATATTATCATACTTATACATACTATATAATTAATAGCAATTTTATGTTTACTGGGCTGATTTCAAATGGAACTCTTACTCTTTTTGTTAATGAGTCTATGATACCACCAGCAAAAAGTTGTTAAGAATTAGTGCATCATTGAAATTACATGATGTTTGCGACTCGATATTTTTCACTTTTATCGCTCGCAGATCGGAACATATTGTTCATAAAAACGTGCATAGTAATGAGCTCATGTCGAAATCACAGGCACCTATACAGTCGACATGATTGGTCAATATGCGATTGCCGATATTTTCACTTTCTTTCTTACCTATAATACAGTCGACATGATTGGTCAATATGCGATTGCCGATATTTTCACTTTCTTTCTTTTAGGCCGTATTTTTACTTTTTTGAGAGTGACCATATAAATTGTGCCATATATTTTCAGCAAACACCCGCTGATTATTTAATATCTATTCTAATAACATTACAACGCATATTTGAGGAGAAGAAATATATATTTTATATGATCAATAGGGATCATGCAACATATATGGAGTAGTTATTGAATTTCCATCATCAAACCTGCGTTATTATTAGAAAATACATTGGAAGCTATTGAAAATGTTTAATTGTCGCACCAAATATATTACTGCTATGAAAAAGTAAAATTCGACCTTGAGTCCTTAAGAAGTTAACAACTTATTCCTTGCTTTAAGACTGAACTCGATAGAAATATCCGTTTAATATCGATTAAAAATCGATCTTTCAGGTTTATAATTATACTTTTCATTTAATCCGAGTTCAGGCTTAATTTATATCCCTCGAAATAAAAGTGTATTCCACTGAGCTGCCTTGTATATTAACTCTGAATGGAATTCGAAAACCCCAACTTACGGTTTTATATACATTCATTTTGTTGGATTACATATGTAAATAAAAATAACACAATGACATTGATATTAAACTGCAGGAGTTATGTACTATGAGTTTAAATTCAATTAAGTAAAAAACACTTATGTTTGATTTGCAGCAAACGATTTTATTAAACATTATGTTTTGTTTTCCTTTTCACGTTAATGTAAAACGTGCCTAACCTTCTATAGCGAGTATTCACAACACAGGTTTCTATTACATGTTTATTCCCTGGTGACACGTTGATGAATAGAATGAAAACACAAAATTTGCCTATTCATACGATGGATGTCTTCTATAGATGATGCATCACATTTCGTTTTAACTAACATTCCATTTACGCTTTCAGACAGATATTAAAGCTATCTCAAAAATCAAAAGTGTTTTGAGTATTTTTTTAAAAGAACATTTAAATCAACGTTAATTTATTGATGATCACGCCATTCTTTTTAACATAACTATCTTGGTATAGACAATAATGATGTTTTAATAATAACCCCGCTTAGTAAGCGGTAGCTCATGAAGTTGGAATAAAAATATTTTTACCACTTGTCATGTAAAGGTTAGATTTTATAGGTTATATTGTTGGATGTGAAATGGAACTCCGAATGTTATCAATTTTCTCATGCACAGGTAAGGGGGAAACAGCACAAATGGGTCGAAAAAAGTGATTTCTAGGTCAAATTTGATTTGACCCCGCCTTGGTCAAGGTGGTCACTTCACTGGACTATTCAAGTTCAGTGGTCATATGGAATGTTTATCTGTAATAGATGGATAAGCAGGTAATTGAATGTCTTGGTCACGCTTGACTGCGCCAAGAGAATGCTTGGAAGCAAAGTATACTTTGGTACAATATAACCCCCAATTCACAAAAATAGGGTTGTGGTGAACGTGGAATAGTCCCTGGCGGTATATGACATCTTCAATTTTTTTCAAGATGTCATATACTGCCGGAAACGCCTTAGACCAGAACGTATCCGGAACACGTGTACACGATGTGTTCGAATATTCGCATGTTATTATTTTTTTTCCTTCAAAATTTGAATATATTAAATGCGTTCCGGGAGTTATATGGAATAAATCACCACTTATCCTTCATCCTATACATCCATAAATACAAATGACTACCCATACTCTGGTTACGTACAATAATACGGTAAGGTCACCTTGGAGATTGAAAAAAATAATTTGGTTTAATTATCTACAAAGAAAATTCCCGATTGATAAACAGCATGTATCTGTACAAGTACGCGACAAATGTGTTTCACAGTTTACCATGTTTAAATACGTATCAAGGCACGTTTTCTTGGTGCTGTTTGTTCCATCTATTAGGCTAATGAAACTCGATTCCCGGTTTCCTGTAACTTTTTTTTCTGATCATAATGAGGTAACATTTTCATTATTCATTATTTCCCATTTTCCATTTATCACAAAAAAACATTATTGTCTGTGCGGTCATTTCAAAATTAAAAATGCTTAGTGGACACCTGGGTGGACAATGGGCATTGATTTGAAGTTGTCCCCATGGAAATTGTTATGTAACGAAGATAATGATTTTTACGCACTTCAAACAATGTTTTCATTGAACCAAAAATGAGAAAAAGACAATTTTTAGCAAATGAATTTTTTCTTGAATCTGGTTCACAAAACGCGGGGGTAATTTCATAATGCGGGCGGGTGACGGGAAACCAGGAATCGAGTTTCATTAGCCTTAAGGGCCCTGTCTACCCTTCATTTTCAGAAATGGTTAATGCACTGTAACTCAGCGACGGATAATTAAAGCCAAATCAAAGTATACATTTCTAGAAGAGGATTTGCATACTGAACATGATGGTCAGCTTATTTTTGGACCAAAATGTGAAATTTTGACCCTAAGGTCCAAAAATCATGTTTTTGGCCCAACATTTTACGGGTTTTGGTAACATTTTGAACCATTTTACTTTTTAGAATCAAGAAAGCAATATCTAGGAACACATTTCTCCAATTTTTGATTTTTATCTTATTTTTTGAAATATTGCCAAAAACAGGTCAAAAGTTGGCATATTTTGCCACAAATGGTGTCAGGAGTGGGATTTTTGACATTTTTTGGACCAATTTTTGGCGATATCTCAAAAACTAAGAAAAAAATCAAAAATTTGAGAAAAGCGTTCCCAGATATTGCTTTCTAGATTCTAAAAAAATGAATTGGTAAACATTTTTACCGAAGCAACATTTAGTTAGTTTTCCCGTAAATTTTTTGGCCCAAAACATGATTTTTGGACCCAAAAAATTACACATTTTGGTCCAAAAATGACCTGACCATCAAGTTCAGCTTGCAAATCCGCTTCTAGAAATGTATACTTTTATTTGAATTTAATTATCCGTTGCTAAGTTACAGAGCAAAAAACATTTATGAAAAAAGGGTTAACAGAGCCCTTAACTTAACTAGTCAGTGTAACTTAGGCTAAATAAAATTAATTGTTTGTCTCAAAGCTCCCGCGCGCGTTAGTTTTAGGGTGCGCGTTAGTTTTTCAAAAAGTCGAAAAAAATATTTTTTTTGCCGTTTTTAATTTTTTTTTGAAAAATATTCTTCATAGTTGGCAAAAATTCCATATGAACTCCTTTTATATTTACTTGTAACATAAAATTGAATTAAATTAGTTCTTTATTCTGTTTTTGAGTTAAAAAAGGCCAATCTTAACATTTATTTTGTATCTGACATGTAAATATATGAGGAATACATATGGAACTCTTTTCTATTTAGAATAGCACTCATTGACTTCTGTCACGCACGAACAAAAAATAAAACCGCATTTCGCATTAGTTTTCAAGAGTAGGAGAGCTTTGAGACGAACAATTTTTTTTAAATGGCCTTAGTATTGGACACAAACCGACGACATTCTTACTTAACCCCTCCATCCTAGCTGGTCTAATTTGCTCTAACACTTTGAATCGCAGTTCTAATGAAACCTCCTAGCATGCCTGTCGTCTTGATTAAACAGAAAGGCCTCTGACCTGTTGCCACCGATGTGCACACGTATTATTATCATTTTACACGGATGAACTAAATAGAAGCTAAGAGAGTGATAATAAATAGTGCATTTTACTAAAGGATGAAAATATTTATATTGTATTGTTTTAAGAATGGTCTCTGCCAGCATGACTCCTCCTCTTTCTCCACCACCACCACCACCTTCAACATCATCATCATCATCATCATTATCATCATCATCATCAACAACAACAACAACACTGACAACAACAACAGAGGAGAAGCAACAAACATCATTATCATCATCATCAT
>JXSR01S011267.1:0-16832 GCA_000969725.1 Ophiothrix spiculata
TACGTACATTTCGCAAATTCAAATTTTGACCACTTTTTGACCATAAAACTCGTTTTTATGTTGATATAATGTTAAAATATGATGAAATCAATGCAAAAATGCAAGTTTTAAAAAATTTCAAAAATTTCAAAACTTAGAAATTTTTCGGGTTTTTCCTATACCTTAAGCGTTGTGGCAGATTTGTTATATTGGGTCAAATTGGTTAAGTGGTCGAACCAATTTAGGTTGAGTCAATGGAGGATTGTTTTGCAGAGGGAGTGAGATAATTATTTTCAAGATATGGTGATACACCCTCCTGTGACAGACTTTAAACATTTTTCGTACGTATTGGGCCGAGAACACAAAATTTTGCCAATAATATAAGATTTGAGCCCAATACGTACAAATTTGTACGTAATGGGTTTTCGTACGTATTGGGCCGTAACAAGCATACACGACACACGTGATTTGTGTCAGCATCCTTACTGAGTACGAACCAGTAGCATCATGCGCACTGTATTGCTAGAAACAATAAAGCTGGAATGAATATCTATCTTTCCTATACATTGTTGATCTAAGCTAACAAATTCTGATAATCTTATCATGGATTTGTTCCTGGCTTATTTTTACAACTGTTCAAATCCTTTCAGTTAGCAGATTCTCCTTGCGTAATTTCTTGTTTATTTACCTTTTACTTTTAATTTGTTTCATTGTCTATCAAAATAATGCTGCATACATAGTTAAGTGAAGACATTTTGTTCAAAATAACAGTTTTACACCAGCCTCGTATTAGAGTGATATTTTATCTGATTATCAGGATGAAGAATCGGGTAGATATGCATCAGTCGCTTTACATGTTTATTATATACAGAAAACTGCTTTGAGTCAGATTGTATAGTCTCTAATATTTTCTTATAATGCAAGAATAGGTTCATGGCAATTTGCATCGAGTATGATTTTAGGCATAACTCAGCGACATGCTTTGTCGCAATGAATAGAGAGTCGTGGTAATAAGAAACCACTTTCAGTAAACGGATTTGTGGACACAACTAAACAAGATATTACATCAGGAACATATCAGTACTGGTATGATATGAAATAACACCTTTTTAACACCTAGTGCACGTTTTTCCAGGAGATCTGTGAAGATCAGCATGAAGCCTCAGATGAGGCAATTTGTAGAATGACGTCAAACATGATTTTCGTAGTTAATATGACATGACAAAAATATCGCGAAAGAATTGCATCAAATTCGACAAGTTATATTGTATAGATTGCGTCATTAAATTAATACAACCAGATTTCAGATCTATGTATTTTAATATTATAAAACCGACCAACAACTAAAAATAAAACAAAGACATCATTTATAAGCAATAGAAACTTAAATTCCCCAAGGCAATGCCCAGATACTAATAAAAAATAATGAATTTGAATTTAGTTCCGTTACATGGATTATGTCCAGAATCTTCAAGTATTAAATTGAGAGAAAATTTGATTTGATTTTGGTTTTTAACAGTTTTTGCTTTTAACAGTTTTGGATAGTTTTGGACTGTTCTCCCAAGGGAGTTCCACAGAGAAGGTCCTCAAATAGACTGATCTGATCATGATTGTGTGTTATGTTTATCACATAATCAAACATAATCTTACATTCAAATTAAAAATCTAGATATCAGAAGTAAAATATGAAATACGAAAAAACTTTTGTGAATAAGAGCGAGACAAAATAAACACCTTTGTTTCACATGTACTGACCAGGCATGTATACTTTTTACGTTGAAGGAATAATTCAATATCCCCTTGCTTGCATTAAACGAAAAAGTCATATATTTGTTTTGAATTACCAAAAGGCAACTGCAACATTTAATGAACACTAAATAAAATGCAAAATAACTTTCCAAATATATATATATTCAATACGAATTATCTTTAGTGGTGAACAAAAGTATACTTTAGGTCCCATCAAAACCTTGACCTTAACCATGACCCTACTCTAACTCACTAAACCAAGACCCGACCCTTACCCTAAACATACCCTTACCCTAACCCTAAAATTTTGGATGGAACCTAAAGTATAATTAGTCCAATATTTGAGTATCTTAATGCTTTGAACCACTTTTGTCAAGTCAATGACAATAAATATGATGCAGACGATATTTTTATTTCTGATATGTAGATTCAAAATTTTAATTTAGTCAGCTTACCAATTTTCGAAAACCTTAGCAATAATTTGTCAAGATATAGCTTTATGCTACAAAGATAAGTGTGATTCGGTGAGCAAATTACTTATTTCACGTTAAGGGGGTTGGTATTTTCTTCGGTAGGATGTATGTTCCAAAAAAGCGGAGAGACTCGGCTTTTTTTCATGGCTTCCCACCCCTATTTGAGGGCTGAAAATTTTGTCACTCCCTCCCCTTCCAACACAACCTGTTATTTTGTGACACCCCCCCCCCCCTCCTGCAACATATGTCGCAGGAATGAGAATATCAAGTCGAATTAATGTGGGGTTTTTGGTTGTTGTGGTTTATTGGGTAATGCAAATATATTTCATATATATTTTTTATATAAGCATTAATGGTATAATAGGATTCTCACTCGGGATCAAAACTTAAAGCCACGAGTTCTTTTATAAACATGTATTTCAAAAGCCGTCTGATAAATGAAATCCGAGAAATAAGAAGGATCTTTTGTGACATATATTCCTATATATATCCATGATTTTACAGAAAGTCATCCAACACTAGAAATATAAGTCAATGAACGTCATTGCTAAGCCTTTAGCCGCTGGGTTTGTTGAGTTTCCTTTGTATATAGAAAATAGAAGAAGGGAAACGCAGCGATCAATGACAATAAAAATGATGTAGAGGATTGGTGAGAGCTTGAAGTCAACACTTTGAATATGAATTTTTTAAAAATGTCGATGCAGAGTGCAGCATTTTTCTTTTTCTCACAAGAGCTTTAGAAAACTATACTATTTTGTAAAGATTTATATATGAGTTATGAAATATATTTTCATTTACCCATATGCTTTGAAAAATATTGTGATGCTAAAATATGAAATAAAATTGAATATTACTCATGTATCAGTGATCATGAGTAAAATTTAATTTTTATTTCTGATATGCAAACTGGTGATTTGAATTTAATTTTTAGAAAGCCTATGCAAATATTAACAACTACGGTTTCATTTTTGCGTTTGGAAGTTAAATAGCAACAGCGTTTACAAATTTTACTGAAATCTTTAATTCCTAAATGAAACCATTTCAAAAATGGAAATGTGGGTGCTTCTATAATAGCACAGCCACGGACGAAGTATGTTGAATACATATGATGATATTTTATAATAATAATGATAATTTTTAATATTTTAGTAGTCCGTCTAGAAGGACCACGGGCAGCGAGCGAAGCGAGCTTCGAGGACGCCCTCAATTGACAGATTGAAATTCAGTTTTCGAACACAGGACGAATTATTGTGTCATACATAAATAAATCCAATCAGATAATATCGTACATATTACAAGCGCAATTTCTGCAAACTATTATTTCAATTAATTCTTTATTCATATGTTTCTTATAGTTTTCTGAGATAAAATATGCAATTGTATTGTAAATATGACCATTGTATCATAATCAAAAATACAAAAGCTATAGTACAGGAAAATCCGCTACACCATATGTCGAGTTGTCCTATAATCTTTTAAGCTGTTGAGTATAACTTGCAACTTCGGTGTTTATGCCCTTAGATGATAATCGCACTTTATCACAATTGACCCTTGATATTAGTGAACCACGCTTCATTTCAATCTAACACAAATTTATAGGTTTTTTTATGTTCTGGCAGCAGTCTTTATTCAGCATAATTTCCAATATATATACATGGTTATGGAATCATCATTATTAAATTCTAAAGTGTAAGCAAATAAAAATGCATCACATTTGTTTTTAAAATGATCATCATGATCATGCTGCAAAACGTCTGGATTAAAGAAAATGGTCCTTAAATTTTTGAAAATAATTGCCAGGAAATTGAAGTTGGTCTGAATTAATGATTTTAAGGGGACAGTCTTTTCATGAATGAGATGGCGAAATGTCATGTTTACTGCTCACTTACGCATGTCAGAATATGACAATTTTTGGCGTAAATGAGTATAGAGCCTTTATATTATACAATGTTAATTTTTGGCCTTATTTGGCATGAAGATAAAAAAAATTGCCAAAATTCTCAAAAATAAAAATGACGCAACGTCTGAATTTTTAAACTTTGTTATTTTTAGCTTGTTTGAAATCCCAAATGGCCAAAAATGATTCTTTGTGATTTTCTAAAAAAACGTTATTTTTGGTCAAAAATCAACATCCCCGTCATGTACCTTGTGAAAATTCCTTTCTGGAAATGTGCACTTTTATTATCTTTAAGCACTTTGTTAAACAGTTATGGTACAAAATAAACTTGCAAAATCATAAAATTGGGTAACGTGTTGCCCCACCCCCACCTTAAGATTTCAAGTCACATCAGTACGACCACACTAAAAGTATAATTCGAAGTTCGAAATCGCACGCAGTCAGTTAATGTGAACGTGGACTTAACACTCTAGGTATTGTGTTAGTGAGGCAGATTTTCTGTCGACAATGACGGAAAAGGGAAATTCGGCTTCGGGAATTCTCGGAAAGTCGCGTTTTGATAAGGCCCGCTTATATGGTGTTGATTAAAGTATAGTGAAGTCGCAGCTACCAAACAGCATTGCATTGTATTGCTCGAAATATCTTGTTGATGAAACCTTTAATATCATTTAGATATATCTCAAGGCGCACAAACATGCAGACTTCAATAATTCTTATAAGGAGGCACCTGGCCTATTTTCTATCAAACAAATGACATTACCCCACAGCAGTGACGCCCGCTTATAAACAGACACATTGAAATAAAGATAGTAGATATCGCAGTATTGTAAGTGATTCTTACCGATCAGACTTTGGTTTCTTTACTAATAGCGTTGATATCCAAAGTAGTTTACGTTTTCTATTTTACCTCAATTGTTTTAATTTTAAAAATATGTAGTTGGTATGTTTGGAAAAAAGTCTTCCTCTATGTAAAAACGAATTAGATTCAAATTTACGTCAATCAATTGTCGAAATGCTATTCCTGTTGTGCGTGATTAATATACATGTATATGGAAAGTGAACACTCACCACAATTCGTGAAGGAATAATATAATAATGTGTTACTTACATAAAAACACTTATATTTACGTCAATCAATTTTCGAAATGCTATTCCTGTTGTGCGTGATTAATATACATATATATACACGCGTATATATATGGAATGTGAACACTCACCACAATTCGTGAAGGAATAATATAATAATGTGTTACTTACATAAAAACACTTATATTTATGTTATTTAAATCCCCCCGAATGATTTCAATGTTTATCTGATAAACGTTATCATTGGATAGAGGTTTGGAATATAAAATGGAATGAAAGTAACAACATGTAAATATACACTACAAGGATCCTTGTGTGTCATGAAATGAGCCCAGTGTATGCTCGCTCCTCTTAAACCTGCGGTGTTTTTAGCTCTCCGTTTTCGCTCGTCTTCCAAAATGACAAATCATTGACGATTAACAAATCAAATCACTCCGTATAAACTACGGTATGTCGAGTCCTATGACATCTTCTTCTGATTCGACACCTCTTAGGCCTTGTATCCATTGGTTGTACCCATATTCCATGTGCACTGCTCTCGTTTTCTATTGTTAGTAATTGTGCGGCGCAACACAGACAATAAACTTCGTTCTGCTTAGTGATCATATCAGTGGCATATGTACGGCAGATATTCCAATTACCTGGTGCTCACCAAGTATGAACATGTTGATTGTTGGTGCTGCCAGGTCATAGGAATCATCTGCCGTAACAAGGACACTGATATGATCACTAAGCAGAACGAAGTTTATTGTCTGTGTTGCGCCGCGCAATTACTAACAATAGAAACGAGAGCAGTGCACGTGGAATATGGGTACAGCCAATGGATACAAGGCCTTAAGCAACCTGCAGCACTAAAAGCACTCAAGCACAGTCAGCAATCGCACTTTCTGCTATATTGCACCTTCTGTATATATAGAACAATCTTTTTATTCAGATTAGATATTTTTTTATATTTGTTTAAAAAATCTGTCAAAACATATCTTCATCCAAATGCATGTTTGCAGATGTTTATTTGCAGATGTATATTGCTTTGTGATGTATATTTGCACTACAAATGCAAATGCACTTTTGTATGTACTACTCAATATTTAAAGAACGCCACAACTTTTAGTCAAAGAAATAAAGATATTAGAATAAACCTCATATATTTTATTGTATATACAATAATATATATATATTTTAAATTGTATTCTGTTTTCTCAGAAAGTTCAACATTTGTTGTTTTTATTGGGACACCCTGTGCAACTACAAATAGTATCTTCTTCGATTTTTCTGTACTTATAGAATATTCTTTAATTCGCAGATTGGAAAAAACTAGTACAATGTTATGTTGGCACATTGTATTGGCAAATAAAGTACATTATCTAATACATATTCAACGCAGGAAATATAACATCTGTTTGTTTGGGATCCACGACAAAAAAATCACATAAAATCTTACTGATCATGAACGGTGCTTCTTCTAAAGTACAAATGCCGCAATAATAAGAATGTATTTATCTGTATATATTTTTGGGAAAAAATAAAGCTGGAATGCAAAATGTTGTTTTTCCACCATCTATAAGTAAGTATTTGTATGTTTTGCAGTTGAAATTTAGTGTATGTAATACATTACATTAACAAAAAAACAAACAATATTTACATTTTTGTAAGAATTATGTCGTTAAACATTGACAGATTCTTGTGTCATTAAGCTTAAGCTGTTCCAATTTTACTAACTAACTATTTATACAAACACTGACAGAGCGAAAGCAAAGTTCGTTATTATTAGTTATTTCCTTTTACAATCACGACAAGTGCGTGTCGTATGAATGACAGGTAAGCTTTACATTACACGGTAGAATTTCTCCTCATTTCAAAGCATGACTTGATACGTGAAGGAGGATTACCTAAAGTGATGTAACTAGAGTCGTAGTTACAAAACAATATTACGTTTCACGAAATTTATTGTATTTAATGAAAACTATAAAAACCAGTACACGTGTTAGTTCCTGTAAAGAATACAAAATTGGTTATCAGCCTATATTATATTCTCAGGTTTCATTATGCGATCCGCTGTCTCTTTGTCGTATGTATAGTTGGCGATGCCGGCCTTATGCAAGACTCTGACGCATCGAGAAAACTAGTGGCGTATTGACGAGGGGGGGGGGGAAGAGGCAAGGGTGAAATTTGCCCTGGGTGCCACATTTGGAGGCGCCAAATCATCAGTACATGAAAAAAATAATTGGACCAACGTTCCAAGCAATGACAGTAGCAAGAGGGGTCTTTAACTGATTTCAGCAAATATTGGCAAACATTTTCCCGCGCTTCTAGGGCCTTTAAATATTCATTACTATTTAGCTACACTTAGCAAATTTACCGCAAAAACATTTCGGGCTTCGCTCAATTATAGAAAACGTTAAACAAATTTCAACAGAAATTATTAAATTAAGCCAAACAAAGGAGTGTTTCAAAGCTGCTGGATTTTTTGGGGTGCACCTTTTTCGCCATATACAAAAACACCCTCGCTATGTATCAACTATATGATAAAGTTTAACTTCTTTTTAAAGCACTAAGGTACAAATTTAGGATTTTAAAAATCATTGGATGCGCATGTAGTCACACCACCATCACAGAGTGATTTATTGCAAATTCATTCTCTCTCAATTTTAGCCATTTCTATGTACATGTTTTGATATTTTTGTATTTCACAACATTTAAACATTTTTTTAATTTAAAGTGATAGGCTAGTTCATTTAATAATTCGAAAAAGTGGGTTCTGACATCTTCTACGCCAACGTCAAATTTATTTCCAACTAAAATATTAGTGACTTTTTCAAAACATTTAAAAGTAATTAATACATTGTGATGTTTGCTTGCATAGAATTCAAAGCGGTTAGCAAGTTTATTTTTTCCTTTTACAATCGCGACAAGCTCATATCACGTGCATGACAGATAAGGTTTGCATTACTTATATATACTAGTACTTCTTACTTTTCTGCATGACTTCGGTACAAAGAGGAGGATCTCCTGAAGTGATAGAACTACCAGTAGAGTCGCTGTTAACAAGCAGCATTACATTGCTTCAAATCCTTCGTTGATGAAAGATTTAGTATCAATTTAGATACATATCTCAAGCGTACATGTTCCAATTGCATATTGGCGTACACTCCTTGTGATGAGGCGTCTAGGCTATTTTCTAATGAATAAAAATGACATTACCTCGTAGACAGTGAGAGGTGCTTACAAATAGACATATGGAAATGAAGCTATTTGATATCACAGTGATGTAGGTGCCTATAACCGATCAGAGTTTGGTTTATTTTTAAATAGCGTTGATATTCACGATGATTATGTTTCTTGTTTTTACTGATATTACTTTTGTTTTTGTTTTCATCAGAAAACAATACGCACTGCAAATTTAACATAACACATAGAATGTGTTAACATTTTACATTTTTTAACATATGACACGTGGTCTACCATGTTTTCCATAATAACTAGGTTCCGATCACATTCTCATCCCCTAGGGCTCAACCGGAAGTAGTATATTTTTGATGCCAAATGAAAGCCCATATTTTTCTGATCAGGCCCGTAGCCAGGATTTTTTCAAGGGGGGTGCGGATTTTCATAAAGTGGAACTTTTGGAGGAAAAAGTTTCGCTTTTGGTCGACCCAAAACTAATTTTAGTGGTTTTGACAAAGTGACAAGCCAAAAAAAAAAGAAGGTTTTCAGTAGTTTTTCAAGCATTTTGTTTAGTATTTTAGTAAAAAAAGACCTTACATTTACATGTTTTGGTGCTTTTGGAGGGTATTTAGGGATTTTTTGTGGACCTTTTTTGTACATTGTCAATATTTTTTTTTGGGGGGGGGGAGGGGGCGACGCCCCCACCCCCCCCCCCCCCCCTGGCTACGGGCTTGTTTCTGATTATAAATACAAAATGTCATCTCAAAATTCTTTATAGTTTTGGAGATATACTACAGAATGTAAAACCAATTGGTATACCTATTTTCCATTTCTTTTGTATTTACATAACAGCCTCATCCCCAGGGTTGCATACTTTCTTTTGCCTCCAAGGAGAAAACAAGACACAAGCTAAGGTTGAAACATTGCACAATGCGTTTCAGAGGTCAAGGTCAATCAGTTAAAAGTAAATTATACACATCCTAAAATAGAAACCTACACCTTTAATAAACATAATGTCATGTTATTTGGTACGATCCAAAAGGTACCGATTGTAAAGATATGAATGCTATGTTCTCTACTCATCCTTGGTTTAATTTAATCTTTATCGTTCATAAGGTTTTTGTTCTACAGTTATTCTGTAAGTTCTGTACACATGTGAGCAAAGAAACAACTTGGTTTCAAATGACAACCATTGACCGAGCGGGCATCGCAAGCATTCACAGAGTCATGCCATACCCGCGGTGCGGCTTCCTTGCGATTACCAAACACTGGTCGGATTACCATGATTACGTGACCATAGCATTATCATCATACGATCACGACAATTGCTTTGACTATCACTTTATCGTGTTTACTTATTTTACCAAACACGTATTTCTTTTGTACTGATAGATTCGTTTAAAAAACGAAAACATTTAATTGGATGACACGACTAAAATACGTAGTGTAATTATTATGACGTGAATTCATTACCTCACGTATTATAATTCATTTATAACAAAGTCTAAAATGTCATATGTGACGTCCATTATCACCGGTTTCTTCCATTGTTCCCCATTAATCAGGCAAATGAGAATGCTTAGTATGGAGGAGTCGTATTTAATAGTATACTATCTTGGTGATTTGAAAGAGTAGGATCTGACAGCTCTTACGTAGACGTCAAGCATTATTTAGTATTTGCAAGTAATCTTAGTTAGCTAATAATACATACTGATGTCACAATAATGTCATTATACCCAACATTTATAAATATGTGGATCGTCATATCGAAAGGTACCTTAATACCGGCATAGTACATTACGAGATACGGGCCATTGAAGCTAAGCATAGTCAAAAATCACGTCTGAAAAGTTATCATTGAAGTGTATTCTATCATATTAATCAGGTTCCAACATCCAAAACATAAGAAAAATGTATTAAAAACCAATCTAAAAATTCTCTCTCCATTCAAGATTTACTAAGTACAAAAACTTTAAACTCGATTTTCTCAGATCTATAGTTTTCCGGATCAGCACGATGCCTTTTACCAATTCGGATGTAACTTCGCAACCGAACATCCAATAACCAAAATCAAGGTGTCATTTTAAAGCTTAAAATCTCAGCTTGCAGATGAGACCAAAATATCAATTTTGATTTTGCCGACCTTAAGGTACCTTTCGATGTGACGGGTCACATATGTTAAAAATACGTTGTGATGTTTGTTTGCATAGCGTTTAGCAAGATTCTGATGTTGTTTTACTTGTACAGTCACGACAAGTTCATGTCACATGCTTGACAGATAAGGTTTACGTTACACGGTAGATTTACTTCTTACTTTTACGCATCACTTCAATGGAGGAGGATCACTTTAAGGGATACAAGAAGAATCACATTGCATGAAATACATTGTTGATGAACGGTTTAGTATCAATTTAGAGTTATCTCTAGGCGTACATATCCCAATTGCATCTTGGCATATTTATGCCATATATGTGACACGTTACAGCAAAAGGAACTTTAAGTCGGAAAACCACAAGATACGGGCTGCTAAAGTTGGAAATCCGGGTTGGAAATACTAGTAGCTACAAGTAGTGATAATCAAGATCCCCTAGGTCGATTTTCTAATTTCCTCATAAGTACTAGTTTTGAAGTATATTCTGTTAATCTTTTGGTTTAACAAGATAATTTCAATGAGCTATTAACATGTCACTAAACAAAATGCAATTTACATGATTAAGAGATTTTTCGTTCATCTGAAGATGAAACTACTTTGCATTAAATGTCTTTATTACAACCTACATTTAATTATTAATCATGGTATGGCTTGGGATCATGAAATCGGACCAACATAATAATTAAGAGCTCCCTAGATCTTGCCATAACTTCAAAAGATCAAATTTCATGAAAAAAAACTTCTCTCAGAAAGAAATCACAAAAAATCGTGCGTTTTTCTTGGCACACACTATGGATTTCCTTTGCTATGTATTTCCTTCCAAGAAGAAATAAAAAATTTGAATCAGCATGGTCGACGGCTTGTCAACATAAAAACCATGTGGTGTAGGTGTACCTATATATACACTATCTTAATGGGTTTGCTGTGATCGCAGATTAGAGATATAAGAAAGATTGTGATGTATGTTGGCATATTTAATAGAGAAATGAAGTTCATGAACTACTGTATTTTTATTACAGGGAAAGTAACATCTGTTTTGTTCGAGTTTAACAACAAGCTCTTTAAAGGGCAAATTCGACAATAACGTGATTTGTATTTTTCATGTTTCTAATATTTTTTATTACTTTTTTTAAATTCCACATAGAACCTATGTAGATTCTTAATTTATATTTGATTGGTTGATAATACATCACTTGTCATTGTTTATTTATTCCATGATGAAGCATTTAAAAAAGTTGGTATACTGTATACTGATGTACATTTAGATATGTAAACATTGGTCATCGAAAAGATACTCAGAGCGAGTCCTGCGTGTAGCACAAAGAGTCATGAAGTGGACACAGTCAAAACTTGGAATGAATCTGTTCCATTGATCTAATAAGCATCATATCATTGTCCACCGATGTAAAACCCTCACATTATTAAGTCTACGCAATTCGGAAAAATGTAATAACGTTAATGCAGTTCATAATGATAGCGATCTGCTTAAGTCATACTTGTCTGTCTTTTGACGATTTGACCATTATTTGTATAAATTAATTTAATGATTCCATCCCAAAATGACACTAAAGTAAAGAAATTAGCATCAATTTATAAGAATAGCATACTACTAGTATTAGTTGTTTGTATACGACTGTGAAGGCTAACTGAATCGGGTACCTCGCTTTCATACTTACGTGCTTCGTATTCGACTTGAGTGATTAACTCGAATCTTACACGTCTTCTTGACTACTCCGACGCATCATGAGAGAGACATTCTGTGGGCATATATCGATATAAAAGTTGGAAACGATTTTGTTTGCCTCCGGTTGTGTTCCTACCGGGCTACACTAACTGTAAATAATTTTCTGGGACTAGAAAGGAGGGCAGTGCTGTTGTCTACTTGTACACTCTTAGAAAGCAAGGATCAAATATGAGACAAAAAGGATCAATTTTGATCCCATTTAGGTATCAAATATGAGCTTACCCTTTAAGGATCAAAGTGATCCAAAAATAAGGATCACAATTCTTGATCCGAAAAAAGGATCAAATATTTCTTATAAAAAGATCTGCCTAAAAATATCTCACTGAAGTGACCCTAGCAGGGTTTGAACCCATGCTAGCTGCCACGCCGTACGTACACCATGTAATTACGAGACCATCGCTCTAACCACTCGGCCACGGTACAGGCAGTTGACACGTGTGGTGAAATCATCGTATTTATACCATTGTATACATTCCCGGCTATGTAGTGGATATGGGGTGTACTGAAAAATGAGACAAAAGATCACGTTAGATCCAAACGCGGTATCAAATATGAGCTCATCCTTTCCGTATCAAAGTAATCCAGAAATACAGATATTGGAATCAAAAAGAATCAAAATAAAATGATCTTAAAACCGCACCAAAAATGATCCTGGTGAATTTGATCCATTTGTATATATTGATCCGAAAAAGGATCAAAAGCGACCCTTAAGGGGTCAAAATAAAATGATCCGGAAAACTACTCGTATATTTGATCCCGGCCTTCTAAGAGTGTATAAACAAATTATTCTAAATTACCATCATTAAGACAACATTATAAAGAGATTAGGAAGTAGATGGATGCAGAGGTTGGTCATGACGATTGCAGAGTTTCGAATTTGTTATTTGAAATCTGAGGAAGAGTCGGACATGCTTAGGTTGTAAACATGTTTAGCTACCTAAACACCAGTTTGTCCATACTTTCTAAACACCTCATTTACAGTGAATTTATAAGAATATTAGTACTATTAGTTATTTGTATACGACTATCAAGCAACCTGAATCGGGTTCTGTGTGCATATATAAAAGTTGGTAGTTTCTCTGGAGAACTGTTGTTGTTGACGCCTCGTACCGATTTTGTTTGCCTCTGGTTGTGTTTCTACCGGGCTACACAAACTGTAAAAAATGTATTTCTGGGACTAGAAAGGAGGGCAGTACTATTGTCTACTTGTATAATACATTGGTTAGAAATATAAAAAATGAAACTCACTAAAGAGAGTTGAAGGCTGTGGCTTTCAGTTCACATAGTGTTATAACTCAACCTATAAACAGATTTCTAAATTACTATCATTAAGACAACATTAAGAGATTAGGAAGTAGATGGATGCAGAGGTTGGTCATGACGATTGCTGAGTTTCGAATTTGTAGAATTTAGTAGAAATATCCAAAACTGTTTTCCAAGTCTACGCTGTTGAACGAACTACATAATAACTAAATATAATTTGTGTTGGTGACTAATGCCATGATTTATATTACGTTGAAATTACCTTTGAGCACGAATCTAGGACTTCCATGTATATCGGAATTTGATTTTGATTTGAACTATACACTTTCTGTAACTTTACAGTAATAAATAGATTTTAAAAAGATGTGAGGTTTTAGCATAGTTTTAATCTTAAATTGTACAAATTAGAGTGCCAATAAATTTCCTTTATGCATGAAATTATGTGAATACCTGGTATTCTTGGATCGACCTGTTTTTGAATTAGACAGCCTGTACACTCTTAAAAAGAAAGGATCAAATTGATCCCATAAAGTATCAAATATGAGCTTATCCTTTTTGGGATCAAATTTGATCCTTTTCGGATTCAAAATTGATCCCAAAAAGGGTAAGCTCATATTTGATACTTTATGGGATCAATTTGATCCTTTCTTTTTAAGAGTGTAGATAGCAATTCAAATGTGTGCAAATAACCTTGCAAAGAGCTACAGACACTTCATCATTTATGTAGTCATTTTCATTAAGAATTTTATCATTGGTATACATTATCTACAATGGTGTTAACTGTTCATTCTGGATGAGCATTTTCATTCTAAATTGTCACATTATGCACAATGTATTAAATGGAGACGGTGTTTTTTTTCAACCCATTGCACATTTCAAGTGCATACCGATGGGTAGTATAATGTTTGAAACTGATTTCTAACAGCTAGATCTATTCATGGAAAGTTAATCTCTCCTTAAAAATTAATGATGGTTATGTTTTACACAATGGTGAAATTGTACATGGAAATTGTTCATTTGCAATATTCTTAAAAATTAATCACCACGAGAAAAATTCTGAATGAAAATGTCTACAAACGTCAAATATGACGATCTGTCTCTAGCCCTTGTTTATATGCACACAACGCTACGAATTTGACGCAGGTAAACTTGTCACTCTGTTTTTATGTAAGGTGTTTTATTGGTATACGAGTATGTTTAAATAAGTTCAAATGTGAGAAATAAGACTGAATTATTAACAATTAAGTGCATAAGGTGTTTTAGAATTAAGTTAGGAACAATGAGGGGGGGTCCATTTGGATCCTGGAAATTGATCGCTTTAAAAACAATGTTCTCCACATTATTTATACACCAACTCAATACAATTCATATGAAACAAAAACAAAACAAAACAAAATCCAATGGCGACCAGATATCTAATTCGCGTCAATTTTTCATTTTTTACGAAAAATTTCAAGCCAAAAATGTGAAATCTTCTTTTCCAAAGGAATTTTTCAATGAAATTTGGCTTATTTAATATTAGACTGTAATTATAAATGCATTGCTGAAATAAAAAATAAATAAATACAAACTTGTTTCGTTTTGTTTTTAGGGACAAAACTAAATTTGAGAGCGCCATAATTTTACCAGTTTATACTAATTATCTCAAAAACGACGATACAGATTTGCACCAAAACATATGCATATAGTGACAAATACATAAAACAACAGCTTTATTGGGTGATGTTGCGTTTACGCGCGAAAAACAAAAAGCAGGGTCCATATAGACCCCCTTGTGTTTGAACCATGGAAATAGTAGATAAAGCAAAAGAACTAGGATCATGTTATTTGTAAGTGTCAAAATAGATGGCGCTATTCATAAAAAAACCTTTTTTGTGATGTAAACGGGATGTGCTGGTGTGTACTACCGAAATAAGATATGCAAATAAAACATCTGACGTCAAAAAAAATCATTAATATTTTTAGCCAAAATCTTCACAAATCAAACAACATTATCGATAATGAGATATACAAATCTGAATTTTCAAATTAAATACCAATAAAAGGGCTATAAATTTACCAAATTTCAACCAAAATGAATTAAAATTTTGAGAATGGGTTTCAAAACTTTATTATGCAACATACTCCAGATATTTTTACTGCTTTTTGAACTATCTGTGTAGTAAAATAATAAGTTTTGGTTAAAAATAAATAAATGTCCACCTCAAACAAGTGTGCACTCAAGTGTTAAGATGTCATAATAAGTCACATATACGTATATGATTCATATTCTCCGATGTATCTTGTAAGAAATCTGACTGTAGCAGCTGGAAAACAAGGAATAGAAGAAATAGGTGCCGCTTAAAAACTAACGGCGACTAACCGCCATTGTCATTGTTTAGAATAATATCCACCGGCCAGAACTGGTTCACCGCCGGTTGAGTTTTGAAGTGTTCCTAATGTTATGTGACATTTTAAAACGTTTGATGCTAAGAGCTTTAACATTTCAATCCACCCATTCAATTGATAGAGCATAGAAGTATCCATTTGAAATTTAAAATAGTCTGAACTTTATTTGCTATGATTTCAAATGTCAAAGGACACTTATTAAAAAGCAGCCGTTTATTTCTTGGGGACATGATCTATTTAAAAACTCACCTTCTTGTGTTTTCCGGTATCTTCAAGGGGATTAATATAAACCCCATTTGAAAATGAAAATTTTAGATGACTTTTAAAAAGTAACTTTTTGCGACTATTATCTTCTTATGTATACATATGGCCAAATGTGCCCTGCTATTACGTAGGCAGATCTGACTGATACCTACACTACATATTTGACAGAACATGTTAAATGTGTTACACATATTTTCTATAAAAACTACTTGCATTTCACACAAATGAATATAAAATAAACGGTTATAATAGAAATAATTGAATATTATAGGAAAGCAACACTGATCCAAATCAACGCTGCCTTTATACCAAAAGGGAGTGATGATCAATGCCGAGTATTGATTTCTGAATGGCAATTATATTCATCATTATACATTAGGACAATATGAGTGGTGCTCTGGCAAAATGAGCGGTAATTCGCGATTTTCAAAATTGAGTTTATGCATACTTTAAATCTATATAATCTCAGCTTTCGAATGATATATAATATGTGACCCGTCATATCGAAAGGTACCTTAAGGGTGGTAAAATGAAAATTAATTTTTTGGTCTCATCTGAAAGATTATAGTTTAAGCTTTAAAATGACACCTTGCTTTTGGATATTGGATGTTCGATTGCAAAGTTACGTCCAGATTGGTAAAAGGCATCGGGCTGATTCAGAAAATTATAGTT
>JXSR01S011268.1:20594-32119 GCA_000969725.1 Ophiothrix spiculata
ATGTTAAAAATGTATTAAGTGAATCACCAAGCACTTTTATTATCCTTGGAGGGATAAACATAATGCCTATAGGTAAATTTAAATTGACTTTTAAAGCAGTGTTAAAATGCATGCACTTTGAACATGGGCCGTCTTTATTTGCTAGTATGGGTCAAAACATAATCGGCTTTCAAACAAAATTTTTGCAACCAAACATTTGGTCGTGATGTCACCAAATATTTGCGATCAAATTTAAAGTATAAACGGGTAACAAACATTTGAGGCAATGTATATGGCAATTCAACACATGTTCAATTTAGCTCGAAATTTTATTTGGTCTCAAATCGGTGTTGAAGTTATTTGATTTGGAATCAATCGTCATTTTGACGTCACGACCAAATGTTTGGTAGCGAAAAATTTTGTTTGAAGGCCGACTATGTTTTGACCCTATCACTTTGTTGTACACTTCAACACCACATCAAACAGAAATTGTTCTCAGATTTGCTGAAATTCGGAGAACAGATTACGTTTTGCAAGAGTTTCTAAGATAGGAAGATATTTGATACAGTGCATGTTAAGAAGAACTTCATGAAACATACAGGGTGGACCAATAAAAGCTTTATTGAGGTTCAAGGTCACATAACTTAAAATTGGAAAATAGTGCAAAAATAATTTTCAGATATTCATAAACTATGGTATAGAGATAGATGGTCAACACGCCAACGGTAAAAATCAAATTTCCGAGGGTAATTTTAAGTGGCAAAACAAATGTGAAACACCTGGATTTTCCTTGATATGTTTTGTAGAGCCGGTATTCTACTTCAACAATAAAAAACAAAAAAATCAAATATTCAGGATATGTTGATAATTTGGGGTCAAAAACAGCAAAAGTCTCATTTGACACTTATTGGTGATTGATGGTGACACACGGCTAAACAGAAATATTCAACCCCTTGTGACAAATAATACATTAAAATAAAGATAATTACACTCTGAACACGGTTCTGAAAGAAAAATTGAAAAAAGCAAATAGTTTTTGAAATAGGGTCATTTTTCTTTTTTTTTTGTCATGAAAAATTAAGTCCATCAATATGTAATATGCGCATGCGCAGGAAACATTCCATTTGTACAATAGGAATTGAAAATATACCCATGTTAATCATGGTAAACTTAAAGTAAATGCATTTTACAAATATAATAAATACTACGCATATTACTTTGTTTAAAGTTCACGCTTTATTAATAAATCAATTCAATTATCATCTGAGCCTATTGGTAATCCTTTTTATGATACAAACACAAATCAAAACCCACCATTCAGTCCGATTACCCCATCAGTCTCTACCATGTTTGGTATCTTCCTAACTTGTATACGGGGACTTTGCAAGTCATAAAGGTCTGAGCGTATCGCTGTTGATTATTGCCGAATAATCTACCCGTGGTATAACTGCTATCGAGCCGGCGTGACTCTTGCGTCTTGTGGAAAGGTACAAAACATTGGGATTTCTAGAGCGTGACTTATCTATATGATTTGAAGTTGACATTTTAAGATTCCTCTTCAAAATACGGTCATTGTCATATGTGAAATTTCTACATTGGATATTATTTCCTTTTTTTAGACAGAAAAAATTCATTTTCCAATCATTTAAAGGTATTTGAATAATTATTCTTAAACATTTATAATCTCTAGTAAGTCTTCTTTAAAATAGCATCCGATTTAACAACATTGAATATGTAAAACTCTAATAAACTTAGAAATAAACCCGAGATCAGACCGAAATGAAATTTCAACGCTTTTAAATAGGGGAAGATTTTTTGCCGATATCGTATCACTGCAAAAACCACAGCAGCTAAAAAATGAGACGCAATAATTGATCTACAATGATCACTAACAACAGGCGTGTCCTGTTGTGTCAATGCAAATGAGTGGTATTCACTTTTAATGACAGAGTGTCATATCCCAACATGTATTATAGCCGTCCTCGGGCGTAAATCTGGTTGACCATGTGTCGCCACTGATTTCATGTTAGGTAAAACATGACGATATGCGATTTTCAATTATTCTTTTTAATTACTTCTGATTTTCCAATAATCGTGAAATTTGCAGGATTTCATATTTTTACTATGTAGTTTGAAAATATTAAAACATACATACATTTTTTGAACTTTGGCCGAAAAAACACTGTACTGAAAAAGGTGTTTTGCTCAACTGTAGTGCGGGAATACATTGACCACGTCTATATGGTATCTTGTCCGTGTATGGCAAAAAGTTCATGTCAAACAAAGCATGCATTGCGAAGTTATTGATATTTGCGCAAAAAACGCTGAATTCCACTTTATCCACGGCAAGGGATACGTTTAATGTTCACTAAATTCATAATTAGGTCTACAATCAGCATGGTTATAAATATGTCATGATGTTGATGCTTATCATCATCGTATTTTTGGTGCACATCATTGACTGAGAGTACTGTTGACATGCATGCATGCATGCATCACAATAACATTTAAACTATGGTGTATTTGCAAATGTAAAGAATTTATTAGGCGCGAATTTCAAATAGGCAACCGCAGTGCATGTATTTGGTCATTTTCATTTATAACATTGACTTGTAAGGTCAGAAGATGTGGTAGTTCACAAGACAGGAAAGAACATTTATTGCTGAATGGTATTTTTGAACTGGTAGCTACAGAGGAATAACTTTCCTAATTGCATGTGTACCATCTATACACAGACTATTTACAGAATTAGAACAAAGTTTCACCCCTTTGATGCTTTTTTGAACAGGAATAAAGAAAATAGCGGAAAATCTAGAACAGGAAGATGTGTATCAACCATTGCTGCTCTCAATGCAGAACTCGGAGCTCATCCAAAGATGGGTTATCGACACAACTTCCTTCTTCGCACAAGCAGAACAGCATACTTTAATCTAATCAGTGGCGCAAAACCAATCGGCCATTAAGACGCTCATTGTGTGCATCTATTTAATAGTGGACAAACTTGATTTTGACCTTTTTTGCAGAAATGGCAATAACTTAGCAATGCAAGCTTTATTTGACATGAAAGTTTCACCATGATACACGGATAAGATAACATAGTTTATGAATATCTAAAAAATATTCTCGAATTGTTTTCAAATTATAAGTTATATGACCTTGAACTTCAATAACACTGTTTTTGGTCCACCCTGTATTTTAAACACATGTCGCAGAATTTAGCAGCTATGCTCAAACAGGTCAAGATAGACATGTCAAAGGTTGCAAGGTAGAACAGCTTGCTATCAAAATTTAATCGGTATCGGGTATCTGCACGAGATAATACAAGAGACACAAACTTTTAAATGGTTATGTTCAGAGACTTGTTGTGTTTTGTTGGTATCTGGTCTTATTTACGTTATTGGATTCATTGCCTGGCATGGGAGTAAAACATTATCATTAAGATCAATTGGGAAGACATTTTCGTATTATTTGGATGGACAAGTTTGGACAAACAGCGATCAAATCCCTTCAGAAAATATGTTGACTTGATGCCCAGGGGCCACTTGGCTTTACTGTTGTACACGTGCGTGAACAAAAAAACATGGAAAAAGGGGGGTATTTTTGTCAAGAGGCATGCTCCGTACGTTTCGTGTTTAGGGGTCAGAAAACACTGATTTTCAACAAAAAGGGGTATATTTTCAAAATCGAATCAAACGTGTTTGGGGGTAATTTTGTAGACTTAAAAAAAACCATCACCATATTTTTAAAGTGGTGGTTTCCCACTGCATTTTCGCTGGAATTTTAACATCGTTCCAACAGAAAATATATTCTTTTCAGTCATGCAAGCGGTTCTTATGATTGATCTCGTGTTATTTTGATCTATCAGTGACCATCCATCTCGACCGTAGCGTCATTGTGTTACATAGCGAGATTATGTGCAAAGCATTGAAAGTCCCTCGATTGAGAAAACAGCTTTAAACTTGTTTGGGTGTTTATTTAGAAAAACTTGTTATGGGGGTAAAATGAAAGAATAACCGCGTGAAATCCTTGTTTAGGGGTCATTTTTTAAGGCTACTCGAAAAACGTGTTTCGGGGGTATTTTTAAAACCTTTGTTCACGCATGTGTACACCATTATAGCTAAGTGCTATAAGTCCCCCGGGACTTGATGTTTATGTCACAAATCTCTGCTATTTGACATTAATGAGACTATCTGTCTGATAATCAATATTGAAACTTGACAGTAGCCTTTTACACCACTTGTAATGCAATCGAGTATTATCATCTAAACCATTGAATCATATCTCTTTATTTTCATACACAAAATAGCTGTAGCCTATGACCTGTACATTATATTTCAAGTTAATTTTTGTCATTTCATTATATTGGTTTAAAGTTATGATCCTACAAATCTAGGGGTTAATTCTTTCTTGGGCACCCTGTATTGTAAAATAGATTCATTTTTATTATGAAACTTAAATTATTTCAGACTGGGGTAACATGTAGTAATTGTCCCCATTTGGGATGGGGACTATACAAAATGGGCTCCGTCCATGTGTCCGTCATGAAATTGTTAACCTAAATGTTAACCCACATTTTCTCACGAGACCGATCGAGGGTCGCACATTCCTGAAACTTGGTGGGTGGGTGCCTCTTGACTGTCCAAAGACTGAGTTTGTATTAGGAAGTGGTAAAAGGTCATCAGGGGTCATTAAAGGTCAAAGGAGGTCAAATGGGGTAAACCTTAGTGTATGGACATGAACCTTGGATGGCGGGGTCGATTGTTGATGCCAAAAAAATCAGGGGTCATTCAAGGTCACAGGAGTTCAGCTCAATATGCATTACTGATCTCCACATTCGGCGTATCGCGTAAACCCAAGTTCTACTTATTTTAAAACATAAGTGGCCAAGGGGTGACATTCGGCGTATACCCAAGTTCTACTTGTTTTAAAACATAAGTGGCCAATCAAGGGATGTCCATATGGACCCAACATTTGGTTTTTGCACGCGCAAAAACACGAAGTAATTTTTCATCGCCCCTCTATGTATTTATCTAACTTTACCATACCCTTCACTTGGTGGCAAAAAAATTCAAATCGACCCACCCCTTCCCATGCTAATTAGCATAAATAAGCATTTTAGAGGGCGCTCTTCAAAATTGTTTTGCCCATAAAATCGTTACCGAACAACTTTTTTCAAATTTTATTTCAGGAATGTATTTGTACTTACATACTGCAATATGAGCCAAATTTTATTGAAAAATTCCATTGGGAAGTGGGTTTTCAATTTTTTGGCTGGAAAATGTTGACGCAACACAGCAAAATTTGTTTTGGCCGCCATTTTGAAACGGTTTGTCCAATTTTCAATTTTTTTTCTTTGTTATAGTTCTTTAGAGGTACTTTACCTGTGACCAGAGTTTCAAAGTAAAATTCCTTCGCGAAACTGCTCTTTCGTGGTTCGGTCCATATGGACCCCCTCCCCCTTGACCACTAAGGGGCATTTGGAGGACCTTGACCACTTAAGTATTAAACTAATCTTTCTGTCTTCCTTATTAAAAAGTCTGTAAAGTAGTGGCTTCAAATGTGTGTGCAGTCAACCCTTGTCTACATCCCAGTGGAAGGACATAGGGCCAAAAGATAGTTGGCCTTCAAACAAAATTTTCGCTACCAAACATTTGGTCGTGACGTCAAAATGATGATTGACTTCAAATAAAATAACTTCCAACACGCACCGAGTTGACACCAAATAAAATTTCGCGCTAAATTGCACGTGTTGAATTGCCATATACATTGCCTCAAATGTTTGTTACCTGTTTATACTTAATACCTGTTTAAATTTGATCTCAAATATTTGGTGACGTCACAACCAAATGTTTGGTAGCGAAAATTTTGAAGGCTGACTATGGTTTGACTCTTAGTTTCTGTATGCCATGCCCCATTGACTTTGTACTGTGTGAAGTGATGCACAGTGTTAACAAACGTTGTCCAAATGAAAATATGCTTGAGTTGGTCATCCCTATTAATAGAACAAAAGAAATGATACAACAGGTAGAACTTTTTGAACGACACTCGTAGATTCAATTTTATTATACACCTCAAAGTAAAACAAACTGGGGTAACAGTTAAGCAATTAATGTATTATATCATTTAAGCAAATTAAGTATACAACTAGGATTTAAAATAGTGCAGTAACATCAATGCAAATTATCATGAAGTTGGTAGTTTCCAAATTCAATGGAAGTGTATCAATTTTATTGCGTAATGTCACCAATTGACTGGTTTTTGGCTATTGATGACAGTTGTCAAATTTTGAAAATGTTTTGCCAAAAATATCTTAAATAGAAAATGATATGTCATATCTTTGAAATTTCAAACATAAAAATCATTGGTCCAACCTGTGTACTTTTATGATTGATAATGATTTCACTTTGTACTTTTTTGTTTATCATAAAGCAGACTGTCTGGAAGCCAAAGAGTTGTAAAACGCACATCAGCATAGAAAATAGCTAAATATTTGTATTTGTTTTGCCCCCATAAAAGTTGACCTGGACAGTTAAAAAAGGGTCAATATATTTTTCATTTGAATTCAGTACAATAAACAAGGCCATAACTTTCATTAAGTTGATATGTTCATTGATGCGATGGTGTACTTTCTCTGACCGAAAACAAAACCAACTTGTGTGTTTGGCCAGTCAATCTGAATAATTTCTTCAATACTATGATATAGTCAATTAGGTTCCATTGAAGTCAAGTTCATTCAGTAGCCAGAGGGTGAGGGATCTCAAGTATTTTTCTGTAAATATGCATGACCAAGAAATGCCAAACTATACCCTAAATGAGATTTATTAATAAGCCTCTTTCAAAAACTGACCCTTTTAGTGCATATTTGAATTATTTTTTCTTGTTGCCAAGTCATCAAAATAACCCCAAGGGTAAACAAATTTCTCTCTCTTTGAATTAAAAGACTATTTTACACACCCTTACAATTCTCAAAAATCTTGCTACTTTGCCAATATAACTCATTTTCAGGGGAGGGGGGTAGCACATGACTTAATGTTTATTTCTAGATCACATTAAAACCCATGTAAATTTCAATTTTGCTTTAGGCTCTAAAGGTAATTTTTGCATCAAATTATTTGTTACAATAATTTTAAACCTTGAATCCATCAGGGCTGCTTAAACAACCCCACTAGTTTTTATGAAATAAAATGTAAACTATAATCCGTTAGATGTTACAGTCTCTACATCACTAAGGTGCCTGCCTATACACTGATACATGTTATCATGCACACAACTGGCTTTGTGAACAAACAAGTTTTGGGTGAATTTTTTTATTTAAAAATAGGAATTATGTCATATCCTACCTTCTCTGTCCTTTTGATCCATATTCTAGCCGTTCATACCTGTTCTTCCCAGTAAACCATGCACTCCTCGACGTATTTTATTTGTGTAAGGACTAGCTTCAGACCTTACTAATATTTGGCAGCTGAATTGGTGTAAAAAATGGTTAAAATACTTTTCACACTACATTTAGATTGAATCAATTTAAGATAAATCATTACAATTTAATATTACTTGATTTAAAAATAGAAAGGTTAATATTTGTGATTCAGACTTGAGAATTTTCAGGCTTTAACCCTAGTCCGAAAGCTTGCTATTACGACGGGGCGCTAGTCAGACAGCTTGCTATTTTTGTAATTTAAGCTCACCAGTTCAAAATTTAAAAATAGCTCACCGGTCAGAATTTTGGAAACAGCTCCATAGTCCCAAATGTTAAAATATATAGGCTCGCTATTCCGAATTGTAATTTAGGCTTGCTATTCCGAATCTTGAAAACAGCTCGCTAGTCCGAATTTCAAAAATGGCTCGCACGTCCGAAAAGAAAAATTTTTTTTGCATATTTCTGTTACATATTTTCAAAATTCGGACTAGAGACCTGTTTATAAAATTCGGACTGGCGAACTACTTTTAAAATTCAGACTACCAAGCTGGTTTTAAAATATCGGACTGATGAGCCTATTTTCATATTCGGACCCTCGGAATAGCAAACTAGTGAACTATAGAACTAGTGAGGAGAACTAGGACTGGCGAGCAGACCCCAAATATAGGGTCCTGGTAATTTGGCAAAAAAAGTTCATTTTGACAGTTTTATGGATCAAAAGGCTATTTAAAATCATTTTATGATTAATTGGCAGATCTTAAAATAATTTTATGATTAATTGGCAGATAGATTTACATAACTAAAGTCCATAAGGTTTGTACTACACACTGGTTTTACCAAGTTACTAGCTTGTCACTTTCTCTGTCAGTTTAACGTATTTGTATATATGTGACCCATCATATCGAACGGTACCTCAAGGGTCCCAAAATGAAAATTGATTTTTTGGTCTCATTTGAAAGATTATATTTTTAGCTTTAAAATGACACCTTGCTTTTCGTTATTGGATGTTCGATTGCAAAGTTACATCCAAATTGGTAAAAGGCATCAGGCTGATTCAGAAAACTATAGTTCTGAGAAAATCAAGTTTAAAGTTTCTGTACTGGTAAAACTTGAATGGAGAAAGGATTTTTATCTTGTTTTTTAACAAATTAATCTCATGTTTTGGATGTTGGAGCCTGATTAATATGATAAGAGTACACTTCAAAGGTAACGTTTCTGATGAAATTAGAAATTCGACCTTGGATGTGATTTTTGACTATGCTCAGCTTCAATGGCCCGTATCTCCGACGTAATTTACTATGCCGGTATTAAGGTACCTTTGGATATGATGGGTCACATATGAGTAATTAGTACAATTAGAACTAGTGACCCAAAAATGTGTGGTATGGTTGGCTTAGTAACTTAACACAACCAGATTCAAAACGAGACATGTGGAAATCAGTCACAAAATCACAAGCGGACTTACATTTTTAGCAATAGCTGATTTCAGACAAGCAAACACGGAGATGTGAATAATGGTTATGTTATGTCTTAATTTGGATTTAATTGCGAGAACAAGGCCTGGGATGCGTAAACAGTAGTAGAAGGTAAAAAACATTCTTTGTTCCCTTAAAGCATAGTGGAATATTGGAGCACCATTTGTACTTCACATGTTTATTTGTTGTTTTGTGAATTGTCCCGGTGCATCAGTGCTTGAAGAACTAAAACGAGACAGTATTCAACTCAGGACATAAGAATGTGCAATAGGTAATGCTGGGAAGGACAATGACATACAACTTGGAAATAATTTTATGTACATTGTGTTGAGTACAATCAGCTGAAAGTGATCATGGTTTGTGCGCATGGAATTGGCAAGAACAGGTATCAATCTTTACAAAACTTTTGGTCACACTTGGAGTTTTTTTGTGGTCGGTATTATTTGAACACACTTGCCAAATTGCATATGAAATTGTAGCCAACTTTGCTCTGCACCCAATAATATGAATAAGTTGCTGATAATTTCAGTCTAGGTTTTGTCCCATAATAGACCTTCAGAGAAATCAATGTAATGTTGCCTGTCTTGAGATAGCGATCTGCTAATGTATCAGTCAACCTATCCTTGCTTGCCCAAATTTCTTATCCAAAATTTTAGTTTTGAAAAGGCCTCAGGCTCATTTTCAATAATTTTATTGAGATTGATCATATCTTTCAGTCATTTGACAACATAATAATTGGCCAGTACAATTAAGTGAAAGTTTTGACAATTTTTTAAATCATAGACAATAGGTATGACCTGTAATATTCTATACAGCTCCTGACACAAGGTTAGAATCCTTAAACTGAAGGTTTAGAACAAAAAAAAAGGACAAGGCCTGAGTTTTGATCCACGACTTTTCAACAACTATTTGTGATTACATAGAAAAGAAAGAGCATCTGTAGTGGGACATGCATAAGCCATAGGTTTTGTCTTTACAGCCCTATAGGTAATTATAAAAAAGAGGAAAATATTAAGTAGGACTGATCTGTCTTTTGCAATATACTTTGAAAGGGGAACTAGAGAAGCAGGTCAAAGACAGCAGAGGAGTCAACAGGACCTGGCAAATGATTGACACTCAGGAGCTATGCTATCACACCTTACGGCATGTTCAAAAGAGGAACTTACTGAATATATGTGAATTTGAGTGCATTTATGGGCTAGGCTACCTTTTACCCTGCTCATTTGCTCATTTGCTGACATCACGTCGTCAAGAGAAAACTGGCTGAACATTTGTGAATGCTTGACTTTTCCATACACAATCCATTTTTGATGATGCTATCTTAGCTTTTTTAGATACTGTTGAACAACTGGTTGAAGATTACAGCATCTGTGAATGGAAGCAGTGAGCTTGGTTTTCAGAGAAGGAATTTGGCAATTTCAATATTGGAGTTTGTGTGGAAAATCTAGTCAAGACCTCAAGTGGATGTTGAATTTGAAGTGAGTTGTCTGTCAAGAATTGAAGAAGATGGGCATCACAGAGAGAATCATTAGTGATGGGCTAACTTATGTATTTGTGGTAAGTTGTACTGATATTTTGATATTCAGTGTGCAATGGTTAGGGATGTGTTTGTCCGTGTATTTTAAGTGAAGATCAATTTTTCCACATTTGAAATCAGAACATTTTGACACAGCGAAGATAAAATCAGTCGTTGCTATGTGACTTTTTTTTGTTTTTGTTTGTTTTTGCTTAACAGGGAAGAACTATTTCAGGCCTTACTGGCCTTCCAGTTCTTTCCTCCATAAAGTCTGTTTTTTGTATTACTGTTTTATTTTTGATGTATTTTTTATGGAATAAAGAATATGAATGAATATGAATGAATGACTTGTTGCACTGAATGACACTCTTCCGGTCATTTCGTCACTTAGTGCTAGTTGTGTACAGATAAGTGTAAAAAATGTTGTCACTTGTTTTCTGCCAGGATTACCAAATAAATACAAATAGGTACTAAGATTATAGAGACTTAATTCAGCGGCACAAGTTTTCACTTTATTCTCTCAAAGTTGTAACTGTTGAATTAGATTCAGATCATACACTGTGATTAAATTTATGCTGAGTCATGACATGTGAGTACACTTTCACAAGTTTTGTTATTAGCCATATCATGGAATGCCAGTCACCACTCAGATCTTAAAATAGAATTTTATTTGCTATAATAATGTAATATGAGAAAATAGAAAAGATCTGTGTGCTGAGGCGTAAATGTTTCTTTTTCATAAGTCATCGTAAGTATCTGCTTCCCAATCCTATCTGAACACTGGGGTGCATCAATAAGGCTTTCTTTTTATCAATTAAATGCAATTTTTACAAAAAGTTATTTGTCTTTGATTTGAACCTTTAGCCTCGCCGTTTCTAGAACATGTTCACCAATGGTCACCCACTACTTGGTTACAGAATTTCCCAGAACTTTGTCAGTTATTCTCTATAATGTAAAAATGTGATTTTGTAAGACTTCAATGTTCTTTTATCATCGTCCAGGGCTCATATTCATGAATCGCTGCTAATTTACAGTTTACAGCAGTGGCGTATTTGCCAGGGGGCAGGGCCTGACAAAAAAATAAGTGAAAAAAGTGTATTGAAACACAAAATATTGACATTCAAAAATGTTAACACCC
>JXSR01S011270.1:20693-31384 GCA_000969725.1 Ophiothrix spiculata
CAAGATACGCTCCGGACGGCGGACAGAAAATTGGATCGCTGTCTCTTCCTGAAAATTTTCAGGCGAGACAAAAATCAGTTAGGACATACATGTAGCTCCCAATTTTTTGGTAACCCTTCCCCTTCTCTGGGATTGTGACCACCGTTTTCTGAAACAAATATATACCCCTTTTCTCCACTTTAACACCATAAATGTGTCCCGCCGCGGCAAAAGAATGCAGTTGTCGGCTTCTTCATGTTGCTTATTGTAGTATACACTATCTGAATATCAGATATGCTAGTATACATCAGATATGGTACAATGGGTAACATGTAGGAGCCGACAACTGCATCTTTTTGCCGCGGCGGGATACAAATGGGGATTTTACCTGAACATACTTGGACATGAATGTTTTTAATACACCAAATTGTTGTCACCTGATTCAGCCTTTAATCATCAAAAGCAACCCTAATTCACCCTTTTCTATGCCTGCAACATTATACTTGACTGCCCCCCCCCCCCGGGGTCATCGCGACACCCCTACCAAAATAAAACTTGAATACCCCTATACCCCCTCCCTTCCACTCGTTCAAGTTTGTCTACCTGTTAAGTTTTGACTGGTTTAAATTTCCATCATGAATCAGATAGGCCAACATTTTAGCGTTCGGTTAAAAATTACCATTGGCATTCCTTATGACTGCCTAACTCGCAGTCCTTGTAAAATGGCCTAACTTAGAACATGACATACAATATATAATGGCCTATCTATCTAACACATATTTTGGCCTATCCAACATTATAAAATGGTCGAAGTGATGTTTGATGGTTACGTAATACCTATTCTTAAATCTCAACATAGCCATGATAGTTGCGTTGTATCCCAAGAAATGATCAATGAAATCACTAAACCAACAAAACCAGACTGTTTTTCTTGATTTTCTCAAAAGAAAAAATATCAGATAGACCATTATTTTATTAGGGTGACGATGTGCATGTGAATCTTCCAAACATCTGAACGGAGTTCAGTACCATAGATCATGGTCATTTATGAATCAAAGAATGCCTGTATTAAAACCCATTTTTTGGCCCATATTTGTACCTTTGTGGTGTGAAAGATTTACATTAAAGTGTACATAGTGCATTCTTGAATAAAAACAACATGCACTGAATATCTCAATTTACATCCTCTTTTTACTAATTTGAAATGAATTGATACACAAAAGGACCATTTTTTGGCAAAGATATAATTTTTCTGTAGAGTTTCTGTAAAAAGTGATAGAATTTTGATAAATTGGCTAATAACTTACGATAATTAACATATTTATGACATGGTAAAATGTTTGAATTTTTGAACTGAATAGCTTATGGAGCTGTTGTGGTTTAATGATGAACTGAAACACAAAATCACTCAAATTTGGGTTAACTATTAAAACTTTTAAATTAATAGCTGCCGTATGTGGCTCATGGTGCAGCCATACAACCATATGAATGTCTATCGATATCACACATACCCGTAATATCGCTGCCGGGTATGATAATTACCATCAAAAAAGGGAAACAGATCTGGATGACTGTGTAACAAAACACTGATGTGTTGCTGCTTATCACTTTGGTATAATCATTTCAGATAAGAATCACAAAAACCAAAATGTCTAACTTAAAGGGACTAGCCTAGATCCTGTCCGCTGATTTTCTGACTATATATTTTTTTCACATGTATCGATAGTACATGATTATTAGTAACATATCCTACCGGTAGTTTCTGCTGAATTTGTGTAACAGAGGAGAAATATGAAATTATTTACCAGCTGTATTTTTTGCGACAAAAAATACTTGAAAAAGTGTTAGTGTTTCTAGTTTCAAATCTTAAAAAGATCTTGTTTCTATACCTGTGATGGGTAAACAAAATTAGTTTTGATAAAATTGTTTCTCTTTTGATATGTATTAAGGGGGGATTATCCATCAAAATGACAATATTATATGAAAATTAAGATAATGGCATAGCCAAAATTTATGAAATTGAAGCTTTCAAACAGTTTTTATTTGGTGATAATCGGGTATATGGTTCTTAAGATATAGCCGATCAAAGTGGGGAACTTTATTCAAAACTTTCCAAAAATGATGCATTTCCTATTCTTTTACATGTAAAAACACTCAACTGGTGATATTTAACACTATTTTAGTTTTAAGAATACAAATTCAAACAAATAATAATTGCCAATGCTACTGTTACCAACTTTGCTGTTGGAAATTATGCTTGCAAGTTTCTGATGTTAAATATCACTGGTTGAGGAATTTCTTATGTATTTCATCCAGCTTTTTTTAGTATTTTTCAAAGAAATGCCATATCTCAAGAACCGATGCTCCTATTCAGATGCTTTTTTCACTTAAATTTATTATAAATCAATATGCTATGTAATATGTAACTTTGTAAGCTGAAATACAAAATATACTATGAGTATTACTATTACTACCCTAATATTTAAATGCGATTATCTCGATTTGTGATTTTCGAGTACTTGAAAAAGTCATGCATAAAACTTTTTATGTTCTGGAGGGGCTAGAGTGATGAAACTTGCCACAAATATTGTTTATGACATGTTCTGTGAACCTATGAGAGCTTTTGCAGAAAAAACATCCAGGTCAAATGTTACAGCAGCTCAAAGCTTTCACCAGCAGCGAAAAATTGGTGGATCTGGCAACTTGTTGCCATGGCAACACTGAATAGGTTTTCCGCAAACCCTCTCATAGGATTACACACTTTGAGTGTCTAAGTAAATGTGTAGCATAGCAAGTTAATATAATACTTAGAAGTGCATTAATTTTTTACATAAACTTTTTAATTTTTATATAGCCCAATTTTAGAGTGCGTTGACCTTTGACCTCCGTTGACCCACGGACGGTAATCGAAACATCAAAAAACAATTATTTTTACAAACTTAAAACTTTTCCCAACAAAATGGTATCAAACATGCCATAATTCATTGTAAACTTGCTATGTTATTGTTAATTAAAATATGTGTCAGTGCATGGGTTGAATTTCGTTTCGATTTGCGAGAATCAAATTGATTGAAAGAGTTACAATTACTACATGTTTCAATGGAGAAAATGATTCTCATATCTGGATGCTACGAGAATCATTGCGAGAATCGATTCTCTGATTCTCGCCGAATTTCTAGCCCTGTCATTGGTGACCTCATCGCCTGACCCTTCCTTGGAGGTCAAAGGTCAAATTTTCAACTTTGTCCGATTTCGACGTTTGAGGTGTCAAAGTGTTCGTCTTGGACCAACAATCAAAAGTGTCCATGGTGACCTCATCGCCCGACCCTTCCTTGGGGGATTAAAGGTCAAAACAAAAAGGTCAAATTTTCAACTTTGTCCGATTTTGACGCTTCAGATGTCAAGTTGTTTGTCTTGGACCAACGATCAAAAGTGTATGGTGACCCCATCGCCCGACCCTTCCTTGGGGTTCAAAGGTCAAAACAAAGGTCAAATTTTCAACTTTTTCCAATTTCAAAGAATAAGGTGTCAAATTGTTCGTTTTGGAACATCGATTAAAAGTGTTAATGGTGACCCCTTTGTCTGACCTTTCATTGTGGGTCAAAGGTCATAAAAAAGGTTAAGTTGGCAACTTTGTCCGATTTCAACATTTAATGTTTCAAATTGTTTGTCATCAGACACTTAAAGAAAAGGCATTCGGCAGGGTCCGTGTCACTTTTAGTGACACTGTAATGTCTATTTATTTTTATTTATTTTTTTTTTTTGGGGGGGGGGTACCAATGGCCTCGGGAGGGTCCTAGCTATCCAACTGGCAACCCCCAGTGATCTGAATATTGAATGAATTGGGATATTCAAAGCAGTTTTGTTATCAGTAAAATAATCTCTACAAGTACAAATATGCAAGATGTCAGTTTTTATGAAATTTTACACTAGTTGGTACTTTTGCATTTGTCTGCAGATCAAAGAGCTACTACATGGAAGAAAGACAAATTCTACTATAAAGGGAACCAAAACAACGAAGTAAGACGACTCAAAAGAAGATTGGCACAAACTAAACGCAGACACAGAGCAAGACTGGCGCAAGAACAAGCAAAAGTAAAAGATTTCACAGCTGAATTTGCAAAATTGAAGCACCTTCAGGCCAAACTAAGTCTCAAAGACATTAAAAAGAGTGCCTCGCTCTATGAGTTTCACTGTAGTCAACTGAGGCATAGTAAGAAGCGCCCCAGGGGTAGACGCTATACTAATAAAGATAAGATATTTGCAATTTCATTATATTATCAAAGTCCTAAGGCATATAGGCAGTCAGAGAACATCTTTTTTTTACCTAAACCAAGGACAATTAACAAATGGATGGCTGGAATGAAATTTGAGACTGGTTTTCAAACTGACATTCTAGATATATTAAAGAAAAGAGTTGACAAAATGAATGATCAGGAGAAACTCTGTGTGCTACTGATTGATGAGATAGCCTTAAAAGAGGGCTTAGCTTATAAAGAAGGGAAAGATACGATTGAAGGGTTGGAGGATTTTGGGTTATTGGGGAGGTCTAGGCAAGTTGCAAATCAGGGGTTGGTTTTTATGGTTAGGGGTTTATCCACAAACTGGAAACAGCCTGTTGCTTATTTTTTTGCCAGAGGCACGATGCCATATAGTAATTTATCAGTATTGATTAAGCAATGTATTAGGAAATTATTTGACATAGGTTTGAAAGTTAAATTATGTATTGGTGATCAAGGGGCGGGAAATAGGGGGGCATTTAACCTTTTGGGCATAAGCGAAAAACAACCATATATTGAAATGTGCAATCAGAAAATTTTCTTCATGTATGATCCACCACATCTACTGAAAAGCGTTAGAAACAATTTGTACAAACATGACTTTGATATAGGAGGCAAAATAGTCAAATGGGAATACATCAAGCGGTACTACAATTTGGAGAAGGCAAGTGGGAACACAAGCCTACGTGCTTCCCATAAACTGACAGATAAGCATATAAATTTACCTGCCTTCTCAAAAATGTCAGTACCGCTCGCAGCCCAGACCCTGAGCCACTCTGTGGCCGCTGGAATTAATACCTATGTTGCCACAAATAATTTGCCACCAGAAGCTGTCCACACAGCAGAATTCTGTGAGAAAATGGACAAGTTATTTGATAGCGTCAACAGTCGAAAACGTTCAACGACAGACTTTCTCTCCAAGCCACTTAAAGCAGCTGTTACAGCATCCAGTGGTCATATTGACTTCTGGCAACAAAACATAGAGTGGCTCAGGTCCTGGAAGATTGATTCTGTGCATATACAATGTGTCAAAGGATGGATTCTCAGCCTAACAGTACTTATACGCCTGTGGAAAGAACTTTCAGACACTTGGGGTTTTCATTATTTCTGTGTAGCTAGATGCAACCAGGATTGCCTGGAAAATCTATTCTCTGTCGTCCGACAGAAAGGCGGGTCAAATGATAACCCTCAATGTGACCAATTTGCCAATTGTTTGAAAGCAGCAGTTGTAGATCGATTGATTAGACCCGTTGGAAGAAACTGTAAATTTTATCCCGACGATGCCAACGATGAGCAATTTATTGCACACCTGATTGACAAAACTAAAAAACAGGTTTCTGAAAGTTCTGTCCCCAACCTTCCATCATCTTCAAACCAATATACATCAAGTATTGACAACAACGATTCTATTCTTCAAAGTAATCTATCAATTACCGAAGAAAATGTGCTGGTTTACATTTGTGGCTATCTATGCCGAAAAGTTCTCATGACACATAAGTGCAATAATTGTAAGTTGTCAATGGTTAGAACAGATGCCATACTTGACCATCAAAATTTGACATTAACACACTTTAAGGCGATGGATATACCAGGAAGTGACTTCGGTCTGCTTACAATACCGACACCAGCCTTTATTTCATTCATTTCACAGGCTGACATGATTTTTAAACATCATTTTGATATTTCTTTTCATGCCAGAAAATTTGGAGAGTCCATCAAAAGAAAAATCAAAGCATGCACGGGTGAAACTCAAAAAACCCTATCAATCTGTGAAAGCACACTTGATTCAGTTATTTCCTTGTTCGTGCGCCTCAGGATTCACCATACTTTAAAGCACTTTAACAAGACACTGCGCTCAACAAAACGCAAAAACAGAAAATATCTGAAAGTTTCACATATTTAGATTAATGATTCACTAGTCAAAACTGACAATTTGGTGTCATATTGCACACAACTAGAAAATGGACACTTGATCTACACCCCTTTAGTGACAGTACAAACACGCTGGATCCATGGATATGAATAATTAAAGCAAACATTTTACAACAAATATCATCATAACCAGCATATCTGAATTTTAGAGCATTTCAAAATGTTGCACCATCGTCATTATTCACACATTGTACCATGGTACGGTGCTGATTTTTCTAAATTTTCAGGAGAGACAAAAATGAATCATACAGATTGCACACATTTTGGTACCACACCCTACATGTGATTCAATTTGCCATATTTTTAAATGAATCTTAACTAAAACTGTTTGTAGCTTCCTTATTGGTAACTCTGTATGAAATTAATCTGAAAATTACCCCTTACAATGTGTATATAATTTATATAATTTCAGATATTTTGGCTTGCTTTTTAAATCAGTACCAGACCACTGGCTGCATTTGGCGTAATTTGATAAGCCACCGATTGGTGTTTGTAATATGGTGTGTAGTTTGAGTGGCCAAGTGAATTCAAGTGGTGCACAGTTTCAATATTTTCAAGAACGCTGGGAAATACTCATGGGAATCTAATTATGTAGTTCTTTTCACCTGACCTGCCTTTACTTACCTTTTCAGGAATAAAAACAAAGTGAATGAAGCTAAGCTAGCCTACACATTGAATTGTTGCAACTTACATGTAGTTAATGCTATGGTAAGGCAGCTCATAAGTAGATGTAATCTCCGATAGGCAGGAATCAATGTTCAGTGTACACACACTTGTCTTGAAGTCAAATGTTCTTGAGACTCTACAATGTACTATACTTTGCACACTGGAAACTCTATGCTGAATCTATGCAGGACATAGCTCTAATATCTGCAATTCAAATAGATAAAGAAAATAGATGTGTGATTAGGTGCAGGTATTAACTGGAAATAGCATACCTTCTTGACATAAATTTAATGACAGATCCTGACATCTAGGTAAATCCCTGTAATAGGGCATCCATGGTCATTTCGATTTGAGTTTTGTAAAGTGTCAGTTAAATACATCTTAGCGTGGCAGAATCATTAATACTTCCAGAGGGTTGATTTTTTTTTTAAATAACTTGGAAAATAAGTTTCTTTTGGCTCCCATCACTACATATTTAGGTAAATAAGTAAAAGGTTGCACAAGTAAAGCTTGTGTAAAGAAAAATTAAACATCTGAAGTGGTATTAGCAGCTGTAATAATGTCAACAAACACATTTTGGATGTCAATTTCTTCCCTGATACATCCAAGTGATTACATTTCTTTATTTAAATATAATGGTGACAATCTAAAATGTGAACACTCTTTGGAGTTGTGCAGGCATTAGACATGCATGTCTCATGAGGCTCTAACCCTGACTGGCTAAGTTTCAAGTTATTTTGTGTGACCATTAACAAGTCAAGGGTGCCCATTCAGAAACTTATTCTTAAAACAATACTATAAGAATTTGATCAAAAATAGTTTATAGTAAAAACAGCATAAAATGGAGGAATGTGACTATCCAAACACATTTTTAAATTTTTGTATTTTGTGAAAAAAAAAGTTTTACCACCAAAAATGGATAAAAGGCATATGAATACTTTCCTTTATTAGATACTAATATGTGGAATTAAATTCGGGATCCCAAATTTAATTAAATGGCCATAACAGAAAAAGTAAGCATCTTTGAGCCGAATCGTTTGGAGGGTATTCATATCTACCAAAAACAAACCCAATAAGCCCAAAAATTGAAAAATCATGGGTGACGCTCACTATAAAGTATTTAATAATATCAAATTGGCCACAGATGCCTCTAAATTTTAACTTGTCACAATGTCAGGTATGCAGTAGAAAAAGAAAATATCAAACCACATCTGGGAAAATAATCTGGAGCAATCATTGATAATTTTCATTACTTGTACTTTATACATGTAGGCCTTTTTGTAAGATTTTCATTAAAAACCCAGTAAATTTACAATTAAAAACATTTGTGTTGCGCTCCCAATCTAAAAAATACCACAACTGCCAAAGTGTATCACAATTGCCAAAGTGTATTTTTTCCATTGAATTTAAAACTATAAAAGATACCTATTGATGTGTATATCACCAGAACTACTTGCAACTGAATCTTCATCTAATCTGAAGTTCTAAATTATATGACCATTTGACGACCCATGTTACAAAACATAAATATTGTTGATATAACATACCTATGGCTTCAACATACATGTAGTCATCAAGTTACTGTACCAATCATCATGATTTGTTGTCATTGACAAGACAAGTTCTCTGAAAAGAAAGAACAAACTATTTATGAATATGATTGAATGAAACTACTTTAAAGGTGTAGGTTCCTATCTTAGAATGTGTATAATATACTTTTAACTGATTGACCCTGACCTCTGAAATGCATATCTTGACATTTTAACCTCAACTTGCTTCTTGTTTTCTCTTGAAGAGGCACAAGAAGGTATGCAACCCTGGGGATGAGGCTATTATGAAAATACAGATGAAATAGAAAATAGATATATACCAATAATTTTACATTTTATGCTAAATATCTCCGAAAGTATAAAGAATTTGGAGGTGAATTTTTGGATTTAGAATCAGAAAAATATGGGCTTTGATAATTAATATATCAAAAAATATACTACTTCCGGTTGAGCCCAGGGGGATGAGAATGTGATCGGAACCTACACCTTTAAGGCCCATAATTCTCTTTAAAATGCATTCAAACTAAAATTCATTTTAAATCTGATTAGTCCAACTTGTATATGTGTGGTTATATAATCCATACTTGGAAAATTTACATATCAACTGTAATTCTTACAACCTATTTATTACTGTGACAAGCAATAATTTTTAGTGCCATTAACTCTTAAATTATAAATGAGTAAATTCATCTCCAAAAGAAAATCTATTCGCAGTATTCAGAACATGAGAACTTGTGACCATTGTTATCAGGTAGTGAGTAAATACAAGAGGGTCATGTACACAAAATGCAAATCGTATATAGCGAATATCATGCAATGATTTGAGATTTCAACAGTAGCCTTTTCCTTGGTCCAAGATACGGGAGTAGACATGTAGTAAGCAGCATAAAGTCAGTAAAACCAGCCTGCAGCATAGTAGCAGTAATTGGGTTCAGAATCAGACAACTTTATACAGCTTTCTCAAATTTATAATCACCTTCCAAAAACATCTAGGTGCATAACATTACATCTCATGCATCTTCATAAGGCCAAATAAAAAAAGAACTCTGTTTCAACTAACTTAAGGTCAAAACCCTAAGCGCTATGCATTGTTTTTTTAGTAAAAAGGGCTACGCTACGCGGATATACCCCCGAATTTTTTTATTGCATTTTTCAGCCAATTTTTTTTTTCGCGGACGCTTTGCGGCCGTTTATTTAACTTTATTCCCAATACTAGTAGTTGTAAAAAAAAAGATTCAACAAAAACTGAAAATCTCTCAAAACCTGGATTTTTGGGTTTTTAGAATGCTCACGGGAAGCAATGTATGCAGTGGGGTTTGAACCCCACCCTTTTTATTTTAACCCAATCCTTCCTTATTCAGACACCCTTTATACTGAAAGTTCTCTGAACCCACCCTTTATAGAAACTTTGATAAGTTTTTCATACTGATGGGGTACTGAATTCTGACTTCGTCTCACTTTGATTCATTGATTAACCCTAGATTGGCAATGTGGAGAACATAATTGATGACAACAATATCTTATATCACCTAATATCACTATGATAATATGATCATTCTGATTCCCAGATCTTATCATCAACATAATTTCAAAATAGTCACAGGTTAAGCAACCCACCCTTTTTATTTCAGACCCACCCTTTTTATCAAGGCACCCTTTATGCTAGAAATTATGTGAACCCCATCCTTTTGACAATTTTTGGATTTTTCTAGACCCACCCTTTCTAAAGCGTGTGGTGCATACAGTGGGAAGCTGAAACAGGCTATTTTTTTTCTTTGGCCGAATGTAGACTCAATACCGCGAGCAAAACTTGTCGTCTTGAATACCAATTTGCTTTTTGTGTGCAAGACCGTCTTAATATATTTTGCGTGATTTAAAATGGCAAAAGCGCAAAAATGAGTGGAAAATTGGGGAAATGGACCCTTGACTTCCAGTTGACAGCATGTTTTGACCCGGGCCGAACTGACCTGTATGTACATTGTAAATTAGACGTCATGAGATCTATTTTACTCGATACTAAAGAGTGAATCATGTGAATAGTAAGAGAAATGATCCAAACGATTCGAGTCAATAATATTTATATTGGCAACACAGAAGTCATTTAAATATATTATGCATATCACCTGACCATATGACACAACCTAACTTTTTTTAAATCATCTGTTTTAGCCGGATTTATGTGCAAATTCACGATAGATCTTCTTAAAAGCGTGATGGATCCCCAAAAATCTCGCATTCTGGTGCTTTGGCGTGATCACACAAAATCCCTGATGGTTAGCATAAT
>JXSR01S011270.1:50796-64449 GCA_000969725.1 Ophiothrix spiculata
CCCCCCCCCGGCTCAAATGTGACACTATGATTGGGATTTAGACATGGAAATGCTTTTTAGTGCTCTTAAGCATTTTCAGAGATGTGTATGCACTTATATTTTGTAAGTATAATTTACAGAAGGGGGCTATTGGAGTTGGGGTTTTCTTGTTCTGGCGTTTTCAATTGAATGCACCTGTTTGTGTACGCAGTTTTCAATGTGTATTGAACGCAAACCTTGCTATACGCGTTTTGGTTAATCACGTACCATAGACATAGATTATATTAAGTCTAGATCGTAGCTTCTTCTCTTCGTATACTAAAAGGTGATTCTGATTTCTCATGCTATTTTGTTTTCTTTCAGCTCACAGCGGAAATTACGCAAAGTCCTAGGAATCGAACTGGCACCTTTAAACATCCCGCTACATCGGCGTCTTGAAACCCTGGCCATGTCACATTTCACATGGTGCTTCCTAGTGATGGCACCGCTCTGTATCATAGTCTTAGCGGTATTAATCTTCACTAGGTATTATTGGTTCACCCTGTTATCGTTGGCGTGGCTGATTTGGGATAGAGATGCGTCGTCCTTGGGTGGACGCAAAGTTGATTGGGTTCGACGATGGCAGGTCTGGACACATCTGGGCAACTTTTTCCCAGGTAGGCTTAGGTGTTTTGACACAATTACAAATCGCTAGAATCTTGGTCAATTGTGAAGAGAACTTTCTCTGTAATCCTGATAGGTCATGCATAAATGTATTTGGGTAGAATATAAGCCAGGTAAAGAAACATGTAAACTGTTTTATCTTTCACTTTCGATTTATGTATTTTTTGTGTTGAATACTTACTTGTTTATAGTAGGATTGTTAGTCCCCCTTTCTCTAGTAACAACTCTCATGCTTTATTCTGTTATGGCCTATGGAAGGTGGACTGCGAGTTTTTTTACACCCGTACCATACTAGTATTTCGATAATACTCTAATATCTTATATTCCTAGACCACTTAAGGTAATGAAAACATATGTTATGTATTTGGTGTATTGACCATTAATATTAATGTTGTTCACTTTTCTTTCCAAAGCAAAGTTACATAAAACAGTTGATCTTGACCCAACGCATAATTATCTTCTTGGCTATCACCCACACGGTATCATGGCTACGGGAGCGTTCGTTCACTTTTCAACAGAAGGGACCGGGTTCAGTTCCCTATTTCCAGGTATTGCGTCATATGTGTGTATGCTGAAAGGAATGTTCCTGGTGCCATTTGCTCGAGAGTATCTCCTCGCTGTTGGTAAGTTCAAATTTTAAAGTAAATAATAATACATGTATATATTTCTGGTCCATATCTCTATTTTAAGCCACGATATACATACAACATACAAGCACTAAGTTAAGGAACACATTTTATAATCATGATAATTAATATCTTCTCTATGAAGTAGCTTAATAATAACGCAGTACGATCAAAAGCCTTTCAACAATGTTGGAAGTACATAAGTGGCAATAATTGTCTGTGCATTTCTCCTTCATCTTTTTAGGTCTTTGCGATGTTAGCAGAGAAAGTTTGGACCTTTCAACAAAGTTGGAAGTACAATACTTGATAATAATTGTCTGTGCATTTCTCCTTCATCATTTTAGGTCTTTGCGATGTTAGCAGAGAAAGTTTGGACCATATTCTTGGCAAAACAGGACCTGGGAATGCTGCTGTTGTTGTCGTAGGGGGCGCTAAGGAGTCACTAGAATCGAATCCTCACATACATCGTTTGTACATCAAAAACAGAAAAGGCTTCATCAGGAAAGCAATACAAACTGGGTATTTATCACTGCTCAGATTTGTTTATAAAGAAATCCGATACTGGTGAATGTCACCATCTTATTAAAGTAAAACTTATTTAATTTTCCTCCTATAAATGTGTATCAAAACAAAATCAAGCCAGACTTATCATCTTATTAGCTTCCTGAGTGGCCTAGACCATGAATGACTTGAATTTATTCAGGTGTACGTTCCCCTTTTTCCCTTTAAATGAAATAAGCGACAAAGAATAAAATTAGAATTACTCGTATAACGAATTGAGTTATAACAGTAAATGACAGTATATTGGATGGATATTTGTAAAACACACGGCAATATTGTTGACAGCTAGTATTAATGCTAAATTCATACGTATTAACTTACCGACTAGTCTAGATCCAAATGGGTTGTATTTGTTCAGGTGCACGTTCCCCTTTTTCCCTTTAGATGAAATAAGCGACAAAGAATAAAATTAGAATTACTCGTATAACGAATTGAGTTTTAACAGTTAGCGAAAGTAGGTCGTATGGATATTTGTAAAATGAACAAACACATTTCAAATATTTTTGAAAGCAGTGTCTTAATGCTAAATCCATAACAACTGGGAAAATTGTATTTTAAATCTTGAAACTTCAAATTATCATAACGTTGTGTATTTATTTTGGTTTCTTTTAAGTGCTTATCCAGTTCCTGTTTATTCATTTGGTGAAAGTGACGTCTATGATCAAATACCAAGCCCAGAAGGCTCAAAACTTCGCAAATTCCAAACATTTTTTACCCGGTTCTTTGGATTTGCACCATCCATCTTTAAAGGTCGTGGATTCTTTAATTACAGTTTTGGATTGTTACCATATAGAAGACCAATAGATACTGTCGGTACGTATACAAAATTATCTATTTGATACATTGCATAAAAAGTAGCTTAGGAAGAAACTTCTTCACAGTGATCCAACAGAAATATTTTGGATGACTTTAAAGGAGCTTGGGTGGCAAAACACATTGTTTGCCAAGCTGGTGCGAGACTAAGTCGTAATCTATTTCACGTAATCAAAAACTTCGGACATGTAGCGAAATGATTACCAAGTGTATCAATTAACCATTTTTTTTTTCATGAAGTCGACCTATTTTTTCCATGTGCATGGTGGACAAATAAGTGTCATTGAAGTTTAAAATGGTGTAACTCAAAATTTGGAAATACAGACAAAATACATACTCGGAAAATTGCCCACATTTGGTGAAATTTCATTTCAAACAAAGCTTGTACTGCCAAACCATAGATATTTGCGCTAAAAAGGCGAAATTCAATGAATGTTGATTTCTGTCTTTGTTTCATGCTCGGCTTGGTGGTTGTGCATGATTATAACTTTTCATAAGATTCACACAAATTAACTTGGTTTTCTTGCCATATTTGTTTATTTTTATTGATGAAATAAACAAATAAAAAAGAATGTACCATGCCATTTGTTCTTGTACATTTTAATGTGCATTGACAAACTTACTAACATAAAAATTGTTACCAATGTTTTATCACATAAATACTAAGGCGCTGAAAATAGATTTTTTCTTTGATTTGGTTAAGCATGTCAGTGCAGTGCAGCTTTTAATTTACTAATAACCATAACTGATAGCAGCATAAACATAGTCAAAACGCTGATGATGGAGCATTTTGGTGGAGACTGCTGACCAGGTTCTTGGTCCGGACCATTGTATTTCAAACTCGGCACAATAAATTTAGATGATTAGTTTTTTCTACAAAATAGACATTTTTAACTTTCTTAATAGTTATTCAGTTCCCTTGTGCTTTGTCATCAATTGTGCAAAAAACAAAAAAGTTATGATGCATTTAAGTGTATCCAGTAGATGCATACTGTGGACAAATTGGATTTTCGTCTTTTTTCACAAATGTCAAGGGCTTGGCAATGCAGGCTTTGTTTCAAATGAAATTTTTGCCATATACAATCAAGATATCACAGTTTATAACGCTTTTATTAGTCCACCCTGTAGTAACACATTTCTTTTGATAGATACCCCATACAAAAGTGTTAACGGATTATGTGCACTGTTTTTGTGTTCATTTTGATCATACAGTGGGTAAACCAATTCCAGTAGAGAGGGATCTTAACCCAACACAAGAAGAGGTAGACAGAATTCACCACCTGTACCTGGAACAACTACGGGAAATATTTGAAGAAAACAAACTCAAGTATGGTATCAATGAGAATGAGTCTCTGGAAATCATCTGACAATATTCTTGATACATCCATACCGCAGGACACCAAGTATTTGAATATGTCAACAAACAATTGTCACATATGGCATTTCAGTGCTATAATACACTTGTTCAGAAATTGAGCTGAATGGCTTACTATATTTATATGGATTAAGTTTGCTTGGGTACTGCACCATGTTACTTGAGCACAATAGTGTACTGTACTTCGTGAAATCGCCCGCTGTAAATAGATGTGTAAACGAGATGGCTTTCATGCAAACCAGTAAAGCATAAAGCGTCAGCTCCAAAACCCAGCGAATGGAAACACTTAATCCTCAAAAACGTGTTCAGTTCATACTTCTTATGAGCTACAAAATATTTGTTGTAACAAGTCTTATAATGTTATGTATAATTCCAGTGTAGTTTCTAATAATAACAGAGACTTGGTGATGAAAAATCAATACACCAAAACTGAGTAGTATTTGATGTCAAATATTTGGTGGTTTACAACACCAAGCATCCGTTATTGATTAGAAGATGCATTGGAATCAATGGAGAGTTTGCGATCATCCAGAACGCGAACGCGAACGTAAACGTGAGTTCTATTGAAATTCAGCCCGTTGAACCATTACCTGCTTGAACAGTACAGCACACCGTGTATTGCAGAATTTCACGTACACTTTTACGTGAATACTAATCACTTAATCGATGTCCCCTATTGTTTTAAATAAAAGCTATATCAAAATCAGATAAACACATGTAAGAATAATGTACAGACATACATATCCAGCACTTATCGAGGTTTTATTGCGTTTGGTTGTAAAGATTATGGGTTGCAAACTTCGCACTTACACACCCGTAAGTAGGGATTTTCTGATTTTGCATTGACTTCTGTGTCAAAGTTTTAAGTTCTACACATCTGCTTGCGAAAGCCAATACCCTGAACGTGAACGATCAATAATACGTGAATAGCAGCAACACATGTTGAAATAACCGTTTGAAGTGAGTCTTTTTACGTGGCTATTCGTTCAATACGTACGTGAGTTCTATTGAAAATTAGCCAACCATTCATAGACATCATAAGCGATGCATATCTTTCTTTAGCTTAAGAATTTACGCCCTCGATCAGATATGTCTATGATCATGACCATTATGAGAGGGGGCGACATCATGAAACATTCACAATAGGCAATCGTTGCATGAATCGAAAACTCTTTACTGAGAGGGGTTTTTGTACCCCGTCCCGTGTAACGTGGTAATCGCAATCTCTCTATTGTGATAACAAAGACTTGTTGCACAAAATATTTGGTGGCTCAAATAGAAATTTAAATTGACCAAAATTGCAGTCGATGACCTCTTTTTTTTTTAAATCATCTTTTATCACGTTCATGTACAACTTCTATTGACTGAAAATCATCTTCATACATATAGAACTGAATCTTAAAAGATTACATGTTTTATCATTAATATTGATCATTGAGTTTGTCAATAAACGGATGTTGTAAAAAAGTCTTTGTGCAATGTTCTTCACACAAATGTATTCCATATAACAAATACTTTTATACAGTTTTCAAGTTATGATAAAAACAAGTTTTGGGAAATAAAGAGGCTCTGACCCTTTAAAATTTGCCAATTAAAGTAATGGACTGCTTTAGTTTGGGAACCCTACTCTAGTTGGCCTATCAAAATTTGATAAAAAGACAATGGGCTAGTTGCCAACTCTTGGCCTGTCGAAATTTGATAAGTAGATAGACAGGCCTAGGTTTTGTCAATATGGGCCCTGTTTTTAACATTAGATAAATAACCGACCATCTAAGTAAAATCTAAGGTAACTCTTTGAGGACATACACATACAAAACAAGCACAGATAAAACTTGAAATATCACATGAATTATTCAGCAACTTACAATTGTAAGATCATTAAGCAAGCGCTTCTTTAGAATGTCCAAAAATTAATTGCACATCTTTTACCGGTTTACACACGTTACCATTCATTGTTATCACTCCTCTGTCATTTCAACAGGATGGCACGATGCCTCATATGGCACAACAAATATTACAATGGCTTCATCTGTATTTTCATGGAAGTATCTTATCGCTTAAGACAGTAAAACCCTGGTCCCTTAATTCTTATGATTATAGTCCACCTGATTACTTTCTGCGGTGTTAATTAAGGACAAAGTGTACTACTCCCAACTCCTGGACTATTCCTGAACTGAAACAAAATAGTACCAATGAAATTAGGAAGGTCGGGAAGAATACTGCGTGTATTAAACATTATTCAGAACTTTATTGTAAGAGTCAGAAATCTGCAAGGAAGCCATCTAAAACATATTAAAATACTAGGCAGATTGATCCTAACAAACGGAAGTAATTGAAAATGTCTTTGGAGTTCAACATTGATGTGCTTATTTTATTGTAATGCTCTTGAGTATCTTATAAAGATTAAGTATTCTTGAAAAAGCGTTAAGCTTTGAAAAATGACAAAAAACAAACACTTTCTTATTAACATTTAAAAAATTGTTTTGCTGACTAGGCCATTAAAATATTTATGAATGATCCTTCCATCTTCAAACATGTAACCCTCCCCTACTTGTGAGCCACACATAATTGTTCCCTACCTTTATGGAAGTGAGCTCTTTACATTTAATATAATTAACATCAACATTTATTTTAAAAATAGGTAAATTTCATCATGTTTGGTACCAAAATAGTTTTACAAGTCTCCTCTATCAATATATATATTTAGAGTTGCAATGTAAATCTTTGTTTTAAAGTTATTAACATTTAAAAATGTGCAATTAATTTTGGGGCACCTTGTACTTATGAACAATTTGCATGCTATACATGCAAACAATTTATCAGCTAATGACATCAAAATATAATACCAGGGTCAGAAATTCAAGGAGAATCCATTCTCGCAAAGATTCTCCTAATCTTTCTGAGAATCCATGTAGATTCTCCTAAATTTTCAAAAGTTTATAATAAGATCAATGCAACAGAATCTGGGGGTTAGAAATCTGTTGTGAGAATCTAAATGGATTCTTGTAACATGAACTTCTGACCCTGTAATACCCATCTGCAAATTTACAAAAGAGACTGAATGATCAATTAAACAAGTTGAAGGTTTTAATATTTGTACATAGTTTATTGTCACTTTAATTAACATGATTAAAAAATATACTTCTTTACATTTGTGATACTTCATGTAACTATTAACAGGTGAAAATAAATAGTTGCTTGTCATGTGTTTTTGATCTTCCCAAAGTTAACAATGTTACTAAATGAATACTTAACCAATGTTGTTCCTTCATATAATGTGCAATAATATATTTGTGGCAAACTGGTCTCAATGAGTGAGGTTTACATTGAACAAATATTTCAATAAATGGTAAATTTTATCATTTTGAATAATTTAAGAGCATAATAGACCATGTAGGGTAATAAAAACTTGTTTGACAGCATGGTTTATAAATAGATTCAGGAACGGCTAAACCAGTTCTGGTCACAGCTACAGCAAAACCAAATTATATTTGCCCTTTGCACTCATTAGCCATTCCCTAGGAAAGCCGAAAGGCCTAAAAAAATTGTTTGATTGACATAACATAGAAATAAGATTAGGGTAGGTAGGAAGCCTTTTTTTGACTTTACACAAAAAAACATCAAATTTTCAGCTAATTTGGGTGTTTTTTTCATAAACGTCTTAAAGACGATCGCGGTGTTTATTTTCACCAACAGATAGCAGCGTTACAGAATCAGTTGTTGGTCAGTGGCGGGAAGATTTTAAAGAAACACGCGCCTGGTATCTAAGCATAAGATTTGCTCCTAATACGCAAAACACGCTCTCGTTTTTTACGCATTGTCTTCCCAGAAAGCGCCGAAAATGGCGCGAAATAGTAACAAGTAGCTACGAGTGCTCCCGAGCCAACGGGCCTTCGGCGATAAAACTTTTTACGTGTGATTTCCTATACCACAAAATGCTGATTTTTCAAATATTTGCTACCTGTAGAATTTTTTAATATTTTGCTGGTCAACTATGAATGTCAAGCGGATGTCAAGAAAAAAAATATGGGGTCACCGACCGTTTTCAAAAGATAGCTAGAGATGAAATTACATGGGGTAAAATCTAAAAAAAATTTCATCACCGGGAATGTCGAAATTTGGTTTTATAACATCAAACAGATAAAAAAAGTTAATTACATTAATCAACCTAACGCTCGAGTTTTCAAGTTATTGTTAATTAAAAGGAAAATGACGTCATTAGCGCGCTTAGATGATCGGTGACCCCCATTTTTTATTGCTGAATTTTGAAGTTTAGACTCTTATCTATTAACTGATCAAAAAAAACCAAAATCTACAGGTAGGAACTTATCACCACGATCGTCCTTAAAAAGTACCAAATTCACTAAATTTGGGTGCTTTTTCCCAACCCTAATTGTTCTATTTGAACAGAAAATTAAATCAAACAACTGTTTAAGGCCCAATTCAACAACATTACTGAATAAAATTATGCTAAACAATCCTGATAGTTACAAATTTTGTATTTTGCAGTTTCATTTACACACGAATGTGAAGTACTGCTATGAATTGAGGCACTCCTAAAAATGGCAAAAAAGGTTAATAGTCCAAAAGGTCCATGATTTAGCTGTAAAAATTTAAAAATGTGTAAAATACTGAATATCAGACAGAGAATTAGAGAAAAAAAGATAACATTTCTTGGTTTGCCTGTCCACCCACAGAAGAAGTCGATTATGAAAAAATAATTGACCCCATCATTATGAGTTGATTACAGACAAAATAATGAGATCCGAGTCAATAGATTACAGGAATAAAATCCGAGTCGATAGATTACAGGGAAAATAATAAGATATATTATCTTTTTATTCTCATTCTTTCTCACAAATTTTAGTCATTTAAATCAAGAATGAAGTAAATTATCCCCCCCCCCAAACAAAAAATAGACATCATTATGGAAAAGTATTCACCCTGTTCAACCTAAAATATTCCAGCAAATCAAGTGGAGCAGTGTCTCTGATGTTTACATCGTGCAGCGATTTTAAACCCTTGGCTCTACTGTGTTTCATACTAGACACAAAGTCACACGAATGTGAAGTACTGCTATGAATTGAGGCACTCCTAAAAATGGCAAAAAAGGTTAATAGTCCAAAAGGTCCATGATTTAGCTGTAAAAATTTAAAAATGTGTAAAATACTGAATATCAGACAGAGAATTAGAGAAAAAAAGATAACATTTCTTGGTTTGCCTGTCCACCCACAGAGGAAGTCAATTATGAAAAAATAATGTTGCCCAACATTATAAGTCAATAGGCAAAATAGTAAGATATTATCTTTGATTCTCATTCTTTGTCACAAATTTTAGTCATAAATCAAGAAAGAAGTCAATTATTCCCCCCCCCAAAAAAAAAAATACATCATTATGGAAAAGTATACACCCTGTTCAAACCTATTCCAACAAATCAAGTGGAGCAGTATGTCTCTGATGTTTACATTGTGCAGTGATTTTAATCCCTCGGCTCTAGGCCTACTGTGTTTCATGCTAGACGCAGTCACATTCTCATTATAATCAGAGATGCCAGTAGGTATCACTGAAAAAAATGCAACTTTCAAAAAATCCTGAAAATGCGCGTAAATGTTGGCAAAAAGCTAAAAAAGGGCTGAAAATAAATAAAAACACGTAAATTTTGAGAAAAAAACCCTGAGATCATGTTAAAACAGGAAAACTGGCATCTCTGAAATTATTGATAACCAAAAAGCAGTATATTTGCATTAAGGAGTACATTATAAGTGCATGCATATCTTATGTCATGTGTTTAAAGCTTTTCCCCAGCACTCAAGTTCTCCTTTGCTGAGAACCACTGATTAGGCCATAAGGATATCTATCATAGTGCAGAACTGCTTATCACCTTGTTCACCTTGTTCAGGCTTTCGCCAAGGAAACCCAACTAGACCGGAGCACCCGGAGAAAAACCTTCGGAAGTGAGCATGGACTGAAAACCAAATGCACATTAAGCGCCAGGCGCAGGACTCGAACCCGGGACCTCATTGGTGCAAGGTGAGGGAACTACCTCTGCGCCAACCCGTTTATGATAGTCTTTTCTTTCTATTCTTCATGGGCTATTGTTCACTTCAACATTTTATATAAAAAAAAGTGAAGCTGATAATGATAACAGACTCATCCCAGAAAAGGCATTTTGAAGAATCCTCAACTAAATTGGAATCACAGCTACAGATTCATGGCTAAAAGGAACAAATAGTGCATTGCAACAGTAAGGTTCATTTTACATTTTTTTGAAGGACTCAAACTAAAACTAGAGAATAAAAGATAAGATTTCTTGTTTTGCCTGTCATCTATCGTCTCATAATGGATGGGCGTACATTATTTTGAGTAATGGGTGGCCCCGCAGGGGGTGCCCATTACGAAATCGCCATCTTTTATTCTCATTCTTAGTCACAAATTTGAGTCATTTATAAATCAAAAAACGATGTAAATTATTGCCAAAAACTATAAACATTATCATTGGAAAATCGTACACCCCTATTCAAACATGAAATATTCCAAACCCAGAAAAGCTGTTCACGCCGGATGTGTTCGTATACCTGCATCGCGCCGTGATTTTGAACGCGCGGCTCCACTGCGTTTCATGCTGAACGCATTGTCATCTATTGTCTCATGATGGATGGCCAAAATTCCTCATTAGGAAATAAAATTGCACTCAGTGACTAAGAATACAGAATGGTTGCAATAAACCTTCAGCCAATGGTCAATCATATAAGAAAAACAATAACAGTAAAATTTTAAAATACCTGGATACAAACATTTTTAACTCTCAAGCATTCTGTTCCTTACTTTGCTAAGATTTCCATCTGTTTTTGAAATAAAGATGCTATGATCAGCTGCAATGTACCCTACTGTTCGTGACAAATATTTCATGGTCACACAGAATGTACAATTAGTGAAAATATTGCTTTTGGTCCACTGGTTCTCAGCATTTTTAACCCTCATCAGTTCCCAAACTTCATCAAGGTTACTGGTTTAACAAGACAATTAGCAGTGACTTCCTTGCCCATAACTGCATAGGACACATTAAGATTTAGTCTTGTTCTGTAAATATGATCCAACTGGTCCAAGCTTCCCAGATTGTAACAACTGAAGGGCACTTTGATTGAGCATTGAAACTATCGCACTAGAAATGTGTATTGCTTTGTAGCATGCGACCAGAACGCAGTGTTGGGTCACAACCCATTCCAATAGTGCCAGACAACACGCACAAGCAAGTACCTAACTTAGTTGAGTTTAAGGAGTGCAAAAAGTCCAGTTTCCTGAATGTACTTTCCGTGGTAAAAACCTTATGAGTGCTGTCTTGTTCCATGTTGTGATGCCACTCTCATCACCAAGTGTCTCAAGTCCTCTATACATATTGCATTGTTATCCTAGAACCATTCATAGTACACATGCAGTCTTCACCAATACTGTGTCAATACTATCACATTGCTGTCATTCCAGCTCTAGGATAATGTCATCTTCACTTATACTATCGCCTTCCTTGAAGTAAATCTTCTTGACCTGAAGCAACAAATACAATACCAAAATGTTAGGAATGTTGTATATTTAGAGACAAATTAATCTGCACAACATCTTTTTTGAGGTCAGTGTTTAAAATTGATGCTGTTAGGGGTAATTTAAGGTAATTTTCTGAGGGTATCTAGGTAGCAAAACATATTTATCTGCAGCAGGAAGTTATTTTGAACAAGCCCTATGTAAATGGGTTTTATTGTTTGCTTTGCAAAACTCTCTGCTCAAAGTAATATTTTCCAATGTCTAAGATCAATCCTTGCTATGGGTACAGGTCGAGATTAAGGAGTTTTGCTTGATTTGATTGAAGACATTGGAAAATATTACTTTGTGTAGACAGTTTTGCAAGACGAACATTTTGAAACCATTTTTAACCAAATCTGACACTTTTAGAATTTTTGCATGTTTTGAAAAAACTATACAAGGACCACAATATATGCAAAAAGGAAAAACAAATATTTTAAACAGAGTCGTTTTTAAATGTTTAAAGTGTATTTGTTTTGAATTTTATGATTTTACCATACAAGTCAATGGCAAAAGGTGGTAAAACATGCTGTTTTTGAAATGGACTTTTCTCAAAAACCATGTTGGTAACCACCATTTTTTATTTCAGAAATGTTATCAGCACAAATGAAAACACCATATATCAAAAAATAAGAAACTGAATAGAGGAAATTTAGGCAGCACATGTTTTATTAAAACCAGGAAAGTGTCGACACTGGGTGCTCGACACTAACCTGTCAACTATAGAAATAAGTATGGTGGCTGTCAAATTAACAAAACTCAATTGTGGCAAATGTACAGATACTTCTGAGATACTATAGATTTTAATGCACTCTTTGTCATTGTGATTAATTTTTCTGGTCATTACACCCAGTGTTGGGAACTAGTGTTGACACTATCCCAGTGTCAACAAAAGACAGTCAAGCCTATACTTACTTTTCCTGATCTTGAAGAATATAAACTGTTGTGCATCTTCATTGCCTCCACTACGCAAACTTCCTGAGCTTCTCCAACCTAGAATAAAACAACATTCAGGACTAATGCAGTTTCAAGCAGACAAGTCGAAGAATTTTTTAAAACTTTATTTGGGTGAAACACATCAATCAAACACTCTTAAGTTAATGTAATTGATTCATAATTTACAACAACTCAAAACTGACTTCCCAACCTTTTTAGGCATTTTCAACTGAAGTCGACCATATCTGAAAAATTGACTTTGCTGCAATGAGGTCCCTCTTGATGTGCCGCAGCAGATTTACGGGAAATGAGGCTATACCCCTTACAGGATCAGAATTGATGACTCTTTGACAAGTATCTATTGCACCAAAACTAGTTCCAAACCAATGACTTTGATATAACCTAGACTGCCCTCCTCGGCGAATCACCGAAGTCACTAAAAACAAAAAAAAATATCACATTATACCCTAATTTGCTATTTAATTCATTCAAAACACGTTAGTCTATTTTTATTGGAATATTGGAAAATAATCAAAATAATCAGAAAACTAGCCGACCCACTGCCTTGGTGAAGGTGTGTTCCAGACCGAGGTTTGGAGGTCATTATAATTAATTAGACTTCAGCGACCCCCAATTCCATAATTGAAAAAATACTAAATTTAGGATCTGTTTAGGAATTTTGTTTACGCGATTTTGAGAAGGTTTTCTCTCTTTAATCTTGTAACTATTAATTGAAACATATATTTTTCTCATTTTTAAGCAAAATTGTGGGTATTTTAAAGCCACATTGATTTTTTAAAGTATTTTTTGTATTTGGGGGTATTTTGAAAGGCGAAGTGAAGGGATATGAGGAAACAATGCGCCAGCAACATGAGATAACTCTTCCATAGTCTATCTTTTTGTTCCAAACTTACCATCTGTCCCTCTTCCACGTTGATGGAATGGATCTTTCCAGGCATTGGGGAAATCACTTCTTTACTCAGATCTGGTTTGGGTTTCTCAGGCATCAGGGCTTCTAGTTCTGCTACCTCTTTTCTCACAACAGATACTGGAAACTGGAAGAAAACAAAAACATGAAAGGGATTCAATCACAAGGTAGAGAGGGACTGAGCTATAGGCAGGAGC
>JXSR01S011270.1:98879-121362 GCA_000969725.1 Ophiothrix spiculata
GGCACTTTTATTGAAAATCAGCGGCAAAAATCCCGGTCTTATCAAGAGGCAAACATGCGGAAGCGGCAAAATTGCCGATAGTGTGTAAATTGTCGGCAAATTTTTTTCGGCATCGGGATTTTTTTACAACCCAGCGGCAGTTATGATAACGGTAGCGGGGGTCCCCAGCGGCTTTCCGTATGTATCACTGTAGAAGCACTTTTGTTATTATTTGAATAAAGGTCAAAATAAAATTTTGTAACATTTTCAATATTAATGCGCTAATAGAAAGACACGTAAAATGTATCCTAAATTTGCGTTTTGGAAATCCCTAGCCCTAAATTTACTAGCTTCTACTAAATCGCGGCCGTCCCCGCCTGAAACATGCACTGTATTCTCAAAAAAGTCCCTACATTAATAACTGAAAACATGATGATATAATTCAACTTATAACTGTACAAAGTCAATGTGAAACATGCTTTTACGAGGACACATATCTTGAGATCGAGATCGCAAGCATCAGGTTTATAAAATGAACATGCTTGTTATTTATAAAAATCTTCAGTAATAGCTTTTATAAAAATAACACTTGCTGACTTTTTCCATTCATATTCTACCTAGAAAACTTTAGTAGATATTCATGTCAGGAACAAACGTTTGTTTGTTTAACTACTACAGAACTATACAGAAGGCAACGTTTTCCATCTCAGATTTTTAGACCGTTTTGCAATCATCTTTTTCATGCCACTTGATTCACTTACAGTTTGGCTTTACAAGTTTGCAAATATATTCTCCAAGAGCAAGAATAGCTGTTCTTCAAGGTCAAGGGCGTACTTTAAGTTTAAAGACATCAACCCCTTAGCTACATCATTGACATTCTCATAACATTTATGTTTGTGAAAGGTTTTCGATCATGAATATTGGTTCTTTTTAAAAATCGTTTTAATAAGTGAACTTTATACAGCACTCCTTTACAGCATGCCGTATGTCAAGAAAACGATCAAACAAAAACAGCATAACATCTCATATAAATTAACGCTTGAGGTTTTCAGATGCAAAACATATAAGGTCGCTGTGGAATACTAATTTCAATACATGTACAGGTCTTTGAAAGCGCTATATCCGGTAACGTGTGAATTCAAATGATTTTTCATTAAAAGAAAACTCATATTCATATCACAGAACTTCATTTGAGAGACTGCAAAGTATCACAGAACTTCATTTGAGAGACTGCAAAGTATCACAGAACTTCTTTGAGAGACTGCAAAGTATCACAGAACTTCATCTGAGAGACTGCAAAGTATCACAGAACTTCATTTGAGAGACTGCAAAGTGTCTCAATGAAGTCCGTGAAACCTATTACCACAAAATGAGGACAACGCTAAAAACGGAATAAAGATAGATACCTGTTTAATTAAGAACAATAGAATTTAATAGTATTTCCCACACATATGTTTTCACGAGTTTTGTTGTTGAAAGGTAAAAGAAAACCTCGCTCAATAAAAATATCTATCTCCCCTATTTTAAATGAAACACAATACTTGCTACGTACTTTCTAGTTTATCTTGAAAATTGACTCTAAAATGCATCAAACGAGTATTGTCAATCTTCAGGCAATTTAAGTCATCATTAGAATTTGCCAAACAATTTTCTTAAATGTGAGCCGGCAAAATTGTGTAACTAATATTTACAGTTGGACCGATTGGGTTGTCGGCACATTATTAAACCAATAATCGAATCCTTTGATAAGTTATTACTTGCTTTTTATTAATTTTGAACATTGATTTAAATATTAGCACCTCTCGGTAACCAGCAGTAGAATAATTATCCGTGTCAACTAATTATTCTGAAAAGTGAAACTGATTAAAATTATGTAACCGGTGTTTACACAGACGGGTTGGGCAATACATTGAAACGATTTTGTCATATCATTATCAGGACGTGCTATGGATAACGTATGATACACATATTCATGTATTACGTGATAAATTAAATGAACGGTTAAGAAAACGTAAAAAGTCTATAATTAAAATATCTGGTAGATTTCGTGTATATACAGTGGTGGACCCGTGTGTATGAATCAACTTTTGTTTTAATTAAACTTTTGGGTGAACAAATCTTTTTGAAAATCACTTTTCATTTGCTTTAAAACACAGATTGTGGACATTTAAATATGTTATTCTTAATAAATTAACCCTGTTTGTTGCATGATGCCGAAACTGCAATACAATCGCTAATACTTCTCAATTTATTTTATAATAATAAGCTAAGTGCATTTGTTCAAAAACAATTCATATTTGAGGGAGAACCACTCAACATAAGTAAATACTTCTCTGAGTACTTCAATCATTAGCACTCACAAATCTTATCATAATTAAGAGTCTTGAATCAAGTGGCGATATTGACTTCGAGGGCTTCATCGTAACGATTATATACATATATCAATATATGTTTTATCTACACATTTTCTGACTACCATCAAATAAGAATTATAAAGATTGTTAGAGGCTTTTCTGACACACAATGCAAATCCAACATGGAATATTTCAATTCTTTGAATATAAGATATCACTTGTTCGAGTTAATATATGAGTTGATTACTTGTAAAAAACATTTAGGATTTAAATGCATTTTTGTAGCAGTCGTAATGTTAGATGTTATTATTTCAGGATCAGTCATTTCTAAATTTCCATTTCCCTATGGAATGCGGGATGAACTGATGTAATCATTTTAAGTCAATAACAGATGAGTGCGAATTTCCCGGCTGAGATACACTCACATTTTATCATATCTATTAAAATGTTAGCTTCACAATATCCTTTTATCCATCATATCCATTCTTTACATTACTTTTCATTTTATCTATAGTGACTATGTCTGCTTTGGGAGAGCTTAAAGGCGTTAAAAATATCGGATGCGAGCAATTATAGGAGTGACTTGAATACTAATTTCAATACATGTTTAAGGTGTTAACAACAATAAGGAAAGTCGTGTATGTACAGTGAATAAAACCTGTAAGTTAATAAAATATCACATTATCACGATATTTTGTTTATTAAAAGAGTAGTCGCTAGTCGGTCAATGGTACAATGGCTACATTTGAGAAATAGGCCGAGCTTGCATGAACATCGCCCGAGCATTTGTATATAGGTAATCTTTCTTAATTCCAGAACTAGCTCACAACTCCCAAAAATTTCAGCAAGGTCTTCCTACTCACTGGCAACTCACCCGATACTCGCGCAAGTCCCGTCCGAACTCAAGATGTATGGCTCGAACCCAAGACAGCTGGCTCAGAGCTTGCTCAAAATAATGTTCCCAAGATATCTGCAATATCTTGGCGATTTGTGCTCAATCTTTTAAACTTTGAAAGATTATCAGTCAATGCTTGATAGATGATCGACCAAATTAGTTTTATTACTAGGCCGAGCCTATTTTGCTACTATTTCGAAAAAATATCTGAAGCAAAAGATCTCTACCCAAATTCCGACTTATTCTCTCGAAAAATCATTATTACAATTCGACCGTTAATCTAAATGTGACCTGAGTATTAGTTACATACTAAAAACTGATATTTTTTCATATGATAATAGTTTTGAATGTTTGGTATTATGTCATGTTGGTTATCAGTTGTGTAATCTTGGTTAATTAAATGACATAACCATGATGTGTTTACAGAGAAGGGTATATGCGATAGTCTTAAATATTGTCATGTCGGTTTTATTAGAAAATATTTACTTACCTACACGGTTGTCATATCGATTAGGTGGTATCATGAAAGAGAAAATAAAAACAGAGAAAATACCCATATTAGATTTGTAAAAAACATTAAACAATATTATAAAATGCACCAATGGCTTAAAATAAAATATCATGCTGCTTGACATTAAAATATATTTTAGAAGTTTATGGTAACGACAGATATTATTGCATAAATGATATCGGTTTGGTAATCATTTTTATTCAGTTGGTCTATTCTCGTTTTTATCTATAATAAATCACATGCCTTTGACGTCAGATGAACACTTGAGGTTTTGCATTATTTCTCACTGTAACTGGAATATTTTGATTTTGTCTGGTTTTCTTGTACATTTACGGATAATAGGTGATAAAAACATAAAATTCCTTCGTATGCAATCACAGACTAATTTCTCGTTGAAGGTTAAAATCAATATACTGAGCTACAATAATAGTTAGAATTCAAATGCGATGCGTTGAAGATAATTATTTCATAAGACCAAATTGAGCATAATGTCGCAAGTGAAGTTGTATTGACAGCCTCTAAAGTGAAAGCGAGAAAGTTTTGTTTTCTATTGTATCGATTTGTTATATATTAAACCTACATATATCAAATAACAATACAAGGGAACCCTGTTTTTGCAATAGTCCTAAATATGTGATGACTCACCCCGAAAAGGGGAACTTTGCGACAGAACACTTTTCGAGAAAATGGTGAAAATATGCAGCAAAAAATAAAGAAAATAATAAGGATTTCCAGCAGATTTTCTGTTGTTAAATTTGATTGTAAGGTAAGAAAGTACGGTGTCATTTTAAAGCTGAGGAAATGCTATAATAGATGAAATGATAAAATCAAAATTGATATCATCACATATGTTGTGTGCCCTCAGGGTCGGGAAAACACCAAATTTTCCTCAGATTGGCGGACAATGCACCCAAACAATTTGCAGAAGATAATCAAACAAATTACATCTTTCCGACTAACCGATCAAACTGTTTCAGAAATTCCAATTGAAGCAATTCCTTGTGATTCCTTGGCTCTTACTTTGCGGATTTTATATAATTTTTTTCATTCCGCATGTATTTATGACCACCTTTTAGATCTTAAGTGAATCCTTAATTTTACAAAGCATATCTACAAATGCCTCTTTTTCATATATGTTATGCATAAAAAATGTAATGAGAAACAATAATTGTCCTAAAAATTATTGTTTCTCATTATGCCGTACCTGCAGTTTTTGTAATCAATAATACTATAATAATGATTTAACCGGTTTAATAATTTTTATTCTATATCTGTTTTTCTTTCTCCAAATTTACTTTCTTCCCTACCGATATATGCACTATTTTTTTTAGATAAAGACAAGCTCTTACATCATTTGTTATTTATGAACAAGTTTTCAATATACCCGCAAGGAGAATTTCATGCTTATAAACATTCATTTAAGTAAGCGACACGGTGTCTTCATTCAAATAAATAGCACCTAAGACTTTATTTCAGAACATTAAATCTCTTATATTCGTTTTACAACGAGCTTGTTCTTTTAGTAAGTTATGCTTGAAGTCCTACATTGGAATAATAACTTGACCGAATTTTGGCAAGAAAAGGTGCGTACTTTATCTTGTATAATAGGTTGCAATGGACTGAATAAGAAAAAAACCCAACATAAATGCTGTTGCTTTGCAAATTCCACGTATTTTATGATGTCATGTTGCCTATAAAATATGTACAAAGCGCACAAAACTGTGTGTGACGCCTAGCTGTACCTAGTGGTGTCTTGTTTCAAAATATTAGATTTCATTGACAACCATTGCCAAAAATGTATAAGTCTTGGTGTCGTTCTCAAATGTGTATTATTTGAAAAAAATGACACAGAAAGTGTATCAATAACCCAAAGTGTACCTTAACCTCACCATTACAATTGAAAAGTAAAATTGTAATTAATATGATAATGCCAATTCCCATAGTTTGAAACTGAATGAAGTGTGCTGTTTTTTGTAATTCAATACTGTCATTACATTAGCGCAAAGGGGTTCTGCATTCATAAGTGAATTCAATATATTTTAATTTAAATAACATCTCGATTTTCCTGCAACCAATTAGCTGACATTTTCGTCTTTTTGAAAGTTCTAGTTTGCTCTGTCATTTAAATTTATAGTATTAGAATATAAAGATCATGATGTTCCATTAAGCCTATATCAAATAACTAAGTGAGTGCTTTTAGATTATTTATCTCTCAAAAAAACCCAAGGCTTTTGAGACTAGACTGGTGTTGTGTTATGAGGTAGGACGAATCTGCGTTACACACTGATGTAGAATGGAATTTGAATGTCCTTTTAAATAAACCAAACTTGTAATGAAGGAATTTGCTTCTGTACTGAGCTATAGTGTGATGAAATATTTCTTAAAAGTCAATTGGTATCCATTACTACAAATACCCATTTATATGACTTCACTCACAATTTCTTTTCATAATCACTGATTTCTCATTTGTTCATAAATAATAACCCTTCAGTAGGTACAACGATAGCCAATGCTTATAATGCACCGTATAGTCGCTTCAATGCATTGTAATGCATACATACTTGCTACAACCATTGCATCTTTACACCCCCACACAGCGCCATTTAAATGCAATTATTTCAAGTAAAGAATCATTGAATATGAGACAATGGGGACTTGTCTCATATTGTCAAGTTTATGTGTCTATAAACCAAATCAATTGACCACTCCTATCTGACATTATGGTAAAAATACTCCTGATTTTTACCTAAAACTGTAACGCCTCCACCCTTTTACATACCTCACCTAGTGACACATGGCCGACTACTTGAAAAGTATGTTTACCCCGGGATGTTTACTTTTTGCTTCGAGCTTGAAAACCTTGTCAAATAGGAAGACGCAAAATGTATCAAACAAAGATTATTTTGAATCCACATCAGTTCTACCAGAAATTAAATACATGAAGCAAACTCTAGATTTTGTCTGAAAAGTATTTACAAATTAAATGATAAATCAGTAAACTCAATGTTAAGCATGTTATGTATATGAAATACATTTTTATTTAAGCTCCAGACTAAGACATTTTGGAATAAAATTTTGATGCGACTAAATAATTGGAAATTACTTGTATTCTGCTTTCACGGCGGTGTGTAAATGAATGAATCGATGGAATTCTTCTTTTATATGTGATGGCTCATCCCAAAAGGGGGGACTTTGCAGATGATATCAATTTGAGTTTATCATTGTATCTGTTACAACATTTTCTGAGCTTTAAAATGACACCTTATTTGTTGAAATTGATCAAGGCGATCAAATTTTACAACAGAAAATCTGCTGGAAATTCTTAGTATTTTCTTTATTTTTTGCTACCTTTTTTCACCAGTTTCTCTAAAAGTGTTCTGTCGCAAAATTCCCCTTTTCGGGGTGAGTGGTCACATATCTGCGTGAACAAGTGTGAACCTTGCCTTTGATAACATGAATACAGCGGTCTAACAATATTTCTAGGTTAAGAGCGTGAACTCTTCAATGTGCATCGCAACCAACCAACAATCAGTGTCATTCACACGAGTAAACTGTGACAGAGAGACATGATGGATTTGTATTGCTTCTTGAGTTTCATGGTAGTACCATGATGATTACATAGTTGTCTTTCAACTCACGCCGCACCAAGTCAATAGAAAAGATAAAGGTAAAGGTCCATAAAGAATGAAAGTATGTCATGTATTGGCCCGACGTGATGACTGAAAACATTCTGCTGCACCATGCACTATTAACTTTTAAAAGGACGCTTGTGTTAGTATTTCATTATCAGATACTTCAATTTCAAGGTACTCATAAGTATCCATAATGTCAAAGATATCGTGGAAAGCAATAGGATTTTCTTTTTACTTTCTTTGACTAGACTACTTGAAAAGTATGTTTACCCCGGGATGTTTATCTTTTGCTTCGAGCTTAAAAATCTCAAAAATAGAGACAACGTAAAAGGTAGGTATCAAACAAAGAAAAGTATTTATTTTGAATCCACATAAGCTCTGCCATAAATTAAATATATGAAGCAAACTCTATATTTTGTCTGATAAGTATTAACAAATTAAATGATAAATCAGTAAACTCAATGTTAGGCATGTTTTGTATATGAAATACATTTATATTTAAGCTCCAGACTAAGACATTTTGGAATAAAATTTTGATGCGACTGAATAATTGGAAATTACGTCTATTCTGCTTTCACGGCGGTGTGTAAATGAATGATTCGATGGAATTCTTTTCTTATATCTGCGTGAACAAGTGTGAACCTTGCCTTTGATAACATGAATACAGCGGTCTAACAATATTTCTAGGTTAAGAGCGTGAACTTGCAGTTCAATGTGCATCGCAACCAACAATCAGTGTCATTCACACGAGTAAACTGTGACAGAGACATGATGGATTTGTATTGCTTCTTGAGTTTCATGTAGTGCCATGATGATTACATGGTTGACTTTCAACTCACGCCGCACCAAGTCAATAGAAAAGATAAAGGTCCATAAAGAATGAAAGTATGTCATGTATTGGCCCGACGTGATGACTGAAAACATTCTACTGCACTGTGTACTATTAACTTTTGAAAGGGCACTAGTGGTTAAGGGAAAAGGGAATCCATCTGCTCAGGGAAATGTGAATCCTTACTATTTTTTAATCATGAAAAGATAAATAGTTTCCACTGCCTTTGCGGGGACTCGAACCATGGATTATGGCATTGGTTAGTCATGCATTACGAAGCGAACTATCAAGGCAGCGTTGAGATCGTGAACTAAAATCTAAAACATAGACATTAGAATGCCGTATTTTTCTTTTGTTTACATAATAATTGCAATTTGTGCCTCATTGGAATGCTCAATTTGTAAGTAAATTATGCGAATGCGTATGTCAGACAAAATGTAGATAATGTAGATACTTAAAACAGGCAATTCACAGCTCAAACAGGGCGAACTCAGAGTCGTAATTCACGTCTGGATTTTCGGGCAAAACAACGCGGGTTTGTTACATTATCATTCAAAATCAACTAAAGACAATACTAAAGCTGAAGAGTATTCTTTGGTTGTTCATCAGATTCCATGTATATATAGTAGAAACTAAAAGTGTTTTAGGTGAGCGGCACAAAGAATATACCACAAAAGCTGTCTTATAATCTATCTGCCATAGCTGACCATTGTCAAAATACGGACATAAACCAGATCTTGAATTGTAAAACGGCTCAGAGACTATTTTGTGAAATAGATTTCTTATAGAAATCGTAACCTGTGCATCATACTGGTAAACAAGTTGAAAAAAATCTGACTAAGTTGGTTAACATTCCGAAAATGTTACTTTTATATCCAAATATGGACATCGTATGACCATATCCGGGCATGGAAGAGCATAATACCCATATATAAAACTGCTCAAAAAAGTTTGGAAACTTTTTGTAGCCGCCTATATCTCATTTGTTTGAATCTTGTTTATCTTTTTGATACATTATTTGATTAGCTAGCAGTCTCTTCTTTAAAATGACACCACATTTGTAACAAGAGCTTGCTTTATGGCTGAGTAATTCCACTTTCTTAGCAGGTAGGTCACAGACAGCATTTGACAAAATTGTCATCTTATTGATTATGATGCTATAGGATAAATTGGTGAATATTAATCCATCTTGTCTGGTACTTTATCTAAACTTTTAAAGTGATCATTTGGTGTTCAATCTAAAATTTATCATGGTGAGATGATTAAATCTGACTAAAACTCATGCATAGACCAACTTTAAGTTGGTTTATCACAAAAGCAAGTTGCAGCAACATTTGATGTTATTGAAACATGATATAAAAACTTAAACATTTATGTGAAACGGGATGCAAAGGACAGGCGCATACTGACATTTTAGTTGCTATTTAATTAAGGTAAGTGAACATTGTTTTGTTAATGAATACAAACAACGTATTCATTCATCCATTCACTGATTTATCCTATAGTATAATAATCAGTAGGAAAAAAAAGTTTCCAAACTTATTTTGAGAGGTTTAGTATTTTTTATCAAACATGTTCAGATGTTGAAATTTGATATTTATAAAATACATCATAGCCTAATGAAGAATTTAAAATGAAATTTTGGAAGACAAATGATAAATAAATGAATAAATAAATACAACTTCAAAGGTTAACATTTTTGGCATTTCCTGTCAGTTCGTTGTCAACAAATTTCGTGTTAAAAATATAAAAGACCAAAAATAAGGTTACATTACTTATTCGATTTAATTACATAATGATCTTTCATAGCATACTATACTATTTCAACAACATATTTTCTTTTTGTGGTCACTAGAATCTTTTCATGAATACACGTGTCTGGCATGTGTGGTGCATCCGTTTTAGCCGGACATTGATTCTACTCTGGTATGGCAAACATGCCGATAGTTGTTTATAGTAGGTAAATACACATGTCATAACTTATCATTACCATGATCATAAACATTTTCACAAAGATTTTCAACATCTTTTTTTCTCTATACTAAAAAAGAGAAAGTCAAAGAAACAATAACGATAATTTGTTTTCAATTCCACTTAGAACGCAAGTAGAATATCTCGATATATTGATTTCAAATGGAGTAAAACTGTCATTTGATATTATTATTATTATTATTATTATTATCATTATTATTATTATAAAACATTTATAAAGCGCTCTACAAATAAATAAATAAACAAACACAATTATTTGTCATTTAATAACATACATGTTACATATTTGCTTCTAATAGACTAAAATGGTATTCTGCGTTTATTGCACTTTTAAAGACATTGGGTTCATCGTCGTATATCTGATAAATCTTTCTTTAAATTGTCGACATTTATTTCAAAAGCACTACAATGTATGTAAGTCTCATCAATATTTCATGGCATTTCTATTAATGATGTCTGCATTCGATGCAACATGAAATACCAGTTTCCCCAATGGGATACTTGTGGCGGTAACTGTAAAAAGTTAAGTGCTTTTTCATATGTTGAGTTTACCACTTTACACATAAATTCCAAAACCGTAACAAGGATAGCATTTGTTAGATTTTGTTCTTAAACAAAGTTTTGTCTGGTTTAGACGTCTTCCTTCACAAGTGAATGTTTCAGATTGTGCTATTTGGGACTTTTTGTTGTTGTTCTTTTAGATATCGTATAGATTAAATAAGTTAAAATTAATATCACGTCATTATCTTTTTATATATGATTACTAATGTACGCTTATTTTCTACGTATTAATTGATGCGTAACTTTTAAAATTTCGATTAACTAATGAGTGGTGTCCAAATAGAACAAATAAAAGTTTTGTTAAAAGTTTTGTACATAAGATAAATAAAGTAATAATTTATCTCAAGATAAAACTATCAATCTATCTTAAGCTTAAGAGGCTTGTAACACCACATGCAGCTAGACTAAATGATCTGCTTTTTTAGTCTCGATTAGACAATAAATTCACCAAAACAACCCCATTATCTTTAAATGCTAAATTTGGAATATCAGAGAAAACGATAAAAGCCTTCGAATTCACTCTTGTCTCGAATATAGGTGAAGACCTTCCTAATTCGAATTAAACATGCATTTTACGTGCAGAATCTTTAACAATAAAAAACCTAAACTATGACAACTTTATCAACAACTCAAATGTTATAAGCTGATTTTAATTGGTCTTATTGTTTTATTTAACGGCTAAAGAATTAAGAAAAGGCAACGTTCTCAATCTCTAATTTTGAGTCCTTTGGCAGTCATCTACTCTGTGCCACCTGATTCAAGTGAATATAGTTTGACTTTCAGGCTATATATTATATATTTTTTGAAAACAAGCTTATATACTAGAGTAGTTATTCAAAGTCAAGAGCGTACTTTCTTACAGAAGTTTAAAGACATGAAACCCTTATACTACATTATTTATATTTTATCGTGTTTTTGTCATGAATACTGCTTTTAAAAATGCTTTGATTTTCAGTGAGCTTTACCCAGATTTTGTTTGAAACATGTTATAAAAGAAACATGCAAAGAGTAAGAAAAGAGATTTAGAAGCAGGAATGTAATTGAAAGAACAACGATCAACCTAAAACCGCTCAACACATATTTTCAAAGTACAAATATTATATAACTCATGCAACAGTGCATACAAAATATTCCCTAGTGATATAATTTGTCTTTGTAATTTAGATAGAAAAATTGCCTCTGCGTGAAATAATTATAATTTCAATTTCTTGATACATACAAGCCTATCGTAGTAAAGAATGATTTCTCTTTTTATTGATAACGACTTTTACATCATGTCAGCAATATGTTCATTTTCAAGGGTTATTTAATCAATCAGAGCGATTGGAGGCTATACTGGGATCCCCTTGCATGTCTTCTCATGCCTGACCCATTTCCTTTTGAGCAATATATGACCTGATTTTATTTACATTAAGTCAACAAAAGATGACTGTGAATTTCACGTTCGGATTACACCTTCACGTTTTACATCATCTATTTAAAGTCGGCTGCGCAATCCCTCTTTATCACGTCATACGCCAGATTGTATCCGAAGCTTTACACTTCTAAACTATTTTATCTCTGCTGTCGGATATAGCTCGGGGACATTTTCACAGAGTGTGGTTTTTGGATGCAAATAATTAGTTGACTGCTTTGGAATACTAATTTTGAACATGTGTATTGGTGTTTGAAAGCGCTGTATAATTTAAAATCACTTGAAGAATCGTATTCATATCTTTTAATTTAAAATGCGACATCAAAATGTCTTATTTAAGTCTACATGACACCTGCTATTTTCTACCGAATAAGCAAAAAATAGCTCAGTTTAGACTTCAGTTTATTACTTGAATATTTGAGCTCTTGATATTCTCAGGTTATAGATGATCTACCGGTACAACATTTCATGCCGCGGCGGGCCACATATCCTATTCCTTGTGATGCTATAATGATATAGGTTGGCAATAAAATGGGATCAAGCCTCAAGAAATTCATTTCGACAAAATTATCCCCATATTCGGTGTATTTATTAATAACCTGTTCTCTGTATTGGTTCAGAAACGATTCTAATTGAGAGAGATAACGATCCACTCGAAATGAAAGATAAGTACTTCTCAAGCACTCTCAAATCATTACCAATCTCAAACCTGATCAAACTTAAGATTCTAGAGAAATATGCAGCAATGCTAACTAAGGTTTCTGTCGAGACTGTTTTTCATGTCGACATGTTGCAATATTTTGTTGTCGACGTCGACATAAAGTTGACATCAAAGATTTGGTTTTTTGTGGGGAAAACGGAATTGTTTGAATAAGCTACAATGACCCGTTTTAGACGTATACTTACATATATTATAGTAATGTACTAGTTCTTTCTGCGTACGACAAAATGGATGATAAAAAATTGATATTTTGTAACTTTGTTGTTGTGAACCATCGTAAAAACTTTTAAAACGGTTGTAAATGAGGAACAACAAATAAGCATTAAATTATTTATGCAACACTCCAAAGCTCAACTGCTAATAAACAGCCATAAATTGACAATTAAACGTACGTTTTTATAAGATTTTACTTGCCCAGTTTTGTCGACAAATGAGATTTCATGTCGAGATATGCTTTATGTCGACATATATGTCGACATAAGGCATGTCGACAGAAACCTTAATGCTTACGTCTAAAGAGCCTATAGTGCGATTAACAATTATTTCGAATTACTTAAAATTGATTTATCTATGAATAGAACAGTTTGTTGGAGAAATTATAATGCAGTGAAAAATGTTTGGCGTTAACATCAAAACAATATTGGCTGAACATTAAACAATCCTTTCAGTTATTTTAAAATAGTCTTAACTCCCCAACAGATTAATGCTACAATATTATTACTAATTTGTTTCATAATAATCTAACAAAGGATATTTGTGATGGCTCACCACGAAAGGGGGACTTTGAAGATGATATCAATTTTATTTTTTTCATTTCATCAGTTGCACCATTTTCTAAGCTTGTTGAAATCGATCAATGTGATCAAATTTTACAACAGAAAATCTGCTGGAAATTCTTCTAATTTTTTTTGCTGCCTATTTTCACCTGTATCTTGAAAAGTTTTCTGTCGCAAAGTCCCCCTTTTCGGGATGAGTCATCACATTTATGTTACAAGTATATTGTATAATCATACATGCATTGTATAAATCACAACATAAAAGAATCACAACAAAAATTTATATAGATAAGGAAGTACTTCACTCACACTACAAATTTATCAACTACATTAGAAAATCGGTTAAGATTGACCTCATTTATAAATAATAAATTGGGTTCTTCTGAACTTATGTAACATGTCGTAAGTAAATAGCACCTGTCTGAATATTAATACGCTTTATTCGATTGAATTTAAATAATTCAACTCCCTGTCTTTTTATCGCGCGTTATGACAGATATATTTTCGTTCTTAAAGGCCATGTCACACATCACCGTACCGTGCGAATAACGTACTAATAACGTGCACTGGTTTCGTAATCGATTACATGTATTTCAATGACCAAACCAGTGTACGTTACTAGTTCGTTATTCATTTTCGTTACCCCCCTAAAGGGGTAACGAAATCTGATGATAATCTTTATGCAAGTCTTTGTGGGACATCCCATTGCGCAAAACAGTGCTCGAAAAAGAACACAATACCAATTGAATACGCCTGTACAAGAAAACCCCAACTCCAATAGCTCCCTTCGGTTTAGTTCTGTGAAATATAAATGCATACAAATCTCTGAAAAAGCTTTCAAATCACTAAAATGCATTTCCATGTCTATATCCCAATCATATTGTCACATATGATCTTGTAGTTGACTTTTTTAGACATTGTAAGATAATTGTTATAGTACATAGTTGCTACATTTAAACAGCAAGTAAAAGAAAACCCCAACTCCATGAGCTCCCCTCTGCAACTATAGAAAAATATCTAACAATGTCTTTAAAAAGCTAACTACAAGGTCAAATGTGACACTTTGATTAGGATATAGGCATGGAAACGCTTTTTAGTGATTTGAAAGCATTTTCAGAGATTTGTATGCATTTATTTTTTACAGAACTTAAGAGAAGGGAGCTATTGGATTTGGGGTTTTCTTGTACTGGCGTATTCAATTGCATCATTAGTGGTTATATAGATTTATCAGAGTGATCTGTGAGTAAACCATGAATAGATTCAAACCAGTCAAATTATTTTTTAAACATTTTTTTCCCATTGTATTTACTGATACACTGATAGACCAATTCTATATATATACAAGCACCACTTATGACGTAGAAAGTGATGCCTGATGTAGAACGCAGTGTATACTATTGAACGTGTTATTTTATCTCCTGTTTATTTTCAAGTTGTTTTACATTTTTATAGCCTTCAACAACATATAAACGTTGCATATACTAATACACTACTGTTTGGTACCTGATCCAGAGAAACATAATGAGAGTCACAGCTTTGCTAAAGGAAAGTGAGTACGTTTAAACTCTCGATTCTAAGTGATTTCAAAATTTGTAACACTTGGATCAACCATATTTTCTGAACCATATTTTTAATATCAATATATGATTGATGTTGTTTGCTTCTACAAATGAAACCATCTCATTATACTTGAAACTCATAATACATAAAATAATGTTGGAGATCAACTGTGTTTTAATTTCAAAACGAAAAAATGGTTTTAACTTCAAAACTATGACACCAACATATTGTAGAGTTTTTTATTATTTGCCTATTTATTACCTGATATCGACTTGATTAACTATAAATTCAGCAACTTTCTATTTGCTTGAATGTAATATAATATATGTTGATTACCAGTAAATCATTTAGGTGCTTTCTCCATTCGTTGTTTGTAGCATCCGTGATGGTAGATGATTATTATTTCAGGATCAGTCATTCAAAAATACCATTTCCCAGCGGATTGTTGAATGAACTGATGTAATCAACTTTAAGTCAATAGAAGGCGACTGCGAATTTCTCGCGTGAGTTACACCTTCACATTTAATCATATCTATTAAAGTTCCTCAACTCTCTTCTTATAAGGTCATACAACCTACCATAATCATGCTTTACATTTCCAAACATTTTCATCCATAGTGACTATATATGCCTTGAGAGGCGTTAGAAATTGCGGATGCGGAAAATTATTGAGGTGACTTGAATACTAATTTCATTATAAGTAAAGGTAAAGGATGGTCATATGTGAATACTGAATTAAAACGTCTAAATTAATAAAAGGCCACAAGCGATTGTTCAGTATTTTTTTAACAAAATAGAAACAGATATATCTTTCACAGCATTTTATGTCACTGGTTATCAATCGCAAATAAGTTTACAAAGAATTCATACTTTTTATATTACGAAAGCCATAATGTACTTTTGGATCATGTGGACGTTACATTCTTTAACATGGGGAGATTCTTGAAGCTAACCGTAGTAGATTTTATATAGTACTCTTGAAATTGAGCAAACTTTTAGCAAGAGAGTAAAATGAAGTAAAATGGAAGTGTCTACTAGTTTTTGTTATTACTTACACTGCTGGTTTAACTTTAAAAAGTAAAAATACAAAACCGTCATTGGCATATATTTATTTTATTCTGTATATCAATGAAAATATTGTATAATGTTACAAATAAAGCTATTGGATAATGCTAAATGAAATAAAACTATATCCCCTGGGAAATCTCGTTAATACTACGATCAAGGTTTTTTGTTTGTTTGTTTTACTTTAAAACTTTGTTAGACATTTTGATTATAAAGATAATCATCCGACGATGAAAATGATACCATATCTTTCAAACTTTTACAGGTATTTTCAACATAATGATAATTAATCAACGACGAAAATAATACTACATCTTTTACACTAAAGTGAAATTTGATAGTGATATGATTTATTAGACATAAAACAACTGTGGCGAATTATTTCCATTTGTTTCATGAAAGATATCAAATGTTAATGTTAAAATTTATGTTGATTACTTGAAAATCATGTTGGTATTATCTTCTTAAGTTGTTTGTTGCACATATAGGTTGTAACAGAAAAAATATACACAATTATACATTGTTATCTAAGCAGAAAGAAAGAAAAGTTACAGTTTGTATTACATTTTAATTTATCTATATCAAAAACCTCTTTAGCTATAAAATGCACTTTGTTTCATTCAAGTTGATGGTCTACAAGGAGAGATATGGCAATTAAACTGACCTTACCTTCAAACCACCCGGGCCAGCTCATCCGATTCTTTTATACAGGTATCACAATACTCAAAAATATTCAACAGGATAACGAGGTTGATTTTAGTGGTCCATCCATGTTGGATTGAACAAGGCATAGACCTCTTACTGGCAAGATTGTCCATATACTGCTGTATTCTTTATGTTGGACTGGACGCCAGAACAAATTTTAAAGAGATACCCAATTTGGTGAGACAACATATCAGCTTAATGACAGAGTCCGCAAGCAAGCACTTTAAGAATACCCAGAGTTTTTAAATACACATCAAAGGAAACACCATCATTTTTGAATTTAACGTCTTTAAAACATGAAAATATCCATATTACCCCTTGAATATTGAAACCGAACTGTGTGAAAAACCTTAAAAAGGATTATTGCATTTATAAACTCTTTGCTTTCCAGTTTCCACCAAAGATTTCGAGACTTTTATTCATTTGTTTATGCTTACTTTGGGATATGAACAATATCTTAACCGATTAAAACAAAAGTTTTATCATTAAATCATTTATGACTTTTTCTAATCATATGAAATAAATAAAAAAAAAATTCTTGAACATGAAGTGTCCCTTTTGACAATTTTTTCACTGCAATGTTAATCTTCATCGAAATATGAAAAGCTGTTTACGATGAAATAATGGTGAAATCGGCCCAGGTGGTTTTTACCGGTCTTTATTTAAATGAGCGTAACTTTTAAGTCAATTATTTATCGGTGAGTTAGAATTATGCCTTACATTATACCTTACATTCAATTATATCTTTTTAAAAGATAGCTTCGCAATCCTTTTCATAAGGTCATACGACCTACCTTAACCATGCTTCACATTTCTTATTGTTTTTTATCTTCCTTACGGGTACATAACGGTGTTAGAAATATCGGAAGAATGCAATATTTGAAGTGACTTGAATACTAATTTTCAAGAAATTTGCAAGAAAAAAGATAGACATGTAACTTTAACATTCTATGTATTTTCAACGTAATGCTGTAAAACACAGACGCCCTTCCATGTTGCAATACTAGCCGATAATTTGGTATACTAAGTCATCATGGTCATTATACATTCACCAACTGCAAATAATCATTTATAATCATTTGAGTACAAGCTATTAAATATTGATGTTAAGATATGAGTTGGTTATTGTGAACATCATTCCAGGTTATATTCTTTCTTTTTTCAGATACAAAGCTAGATGATTACAACAGCTAAGGGGCGGCTTCAAAAATCAACCGACGGTTGCCTACTGGTTCTGGGCGGTTCAACCAGAATAAACAATAGCCAACCGCCTAGAACCGCTCAGAACCGGCAGACAACCCGGTTGAGTTTTCAAGCCGCTCCTAATATTAAATTAACTCATGTATGTCAACAGAAAATAATTGCAACTTTCCCCACTAAGTAACATCTCACATTGTATCACATTTATTAAAAAAGATAGCTACACAATCTCCTTGTATAAGCTCACACGTCCAACTATATCCATGCTTTACATTTCTTATCATCTTTATCTACAGTGACTATGTCTGCTTTGGGAGACAAAGAAGGCGTAAGAAATATCGGATGCAAGGAATTATTGTGGTGACTTGAATATTAATTTCAATACACGTTTCCAGTGTTCAAACCATAGGGATGGTCATGTATGAATAGTTAATAGAATTGTAAATTAATTAAAATAAAATATTAAAAACCCCACTACGCCATTTTCATTTATTTAGTCACAAATTTAAACAAAAAACTAGAAAATGTGTATAGATTTGCGATATTTGAAGCACATGCACTGTTGTTTGAATACTCTTCTGATGAGGTCTTTTTATTTTTATGGCATATTTATTAGAGAAAAAATACATATATGTGACCTTCTCCAGCCCGTATGAGCAGTAAATGCCAGAAACTTCATTTTGCGCTACAGGTGAAAATACATGTCAAGGTCATAATTTGCCGAAATTGATTTTTTGACAGATTCACAATCCTTGTGCTTACTACAAAATACCAGCAAAGTTTCATTTCAAGAAAATTATATGAAATGTGAAATAAAATGGCATATTCTTAAGACGATCAACAGAAAATATAGGGCTTTATAATCTTTTAACGCGTTTATCTCAGTTATACGTTTTACTCCCTGAAAACCTTTGACGGACCATAACTTAACTTCTGGAAATCGTGTGAAGTTCATTAAGGTGTCATTTTAATTCTTAAAGTATGGTCTTTGAAAATAATTACAAAAGTGAAAATGACAAGAGCTGGCATTTACTGCTGTTTTGGGCTGGACGGTCACATATACGGTTGTTATATGCATTAGTTAACGCCATTATAGAAGAGAGAAAACAAAACAAACAAAACAATCAAACGTAAATATATTGCTTTACAAACAAATTTCGAAGAATAATTACATAATCATAAAACAAAATGATTTGATAAAGGTGATGTGTTTAGCTCCTCTTCTGAATTACACGCAAATATAAAACAAAAGCATAAGACAAAATTTCAAATCTAACTTTTATCTTCAATGTCTTCACACTTTTTATGTTTGACATTTACACTTATCAAATATACTGAAAAAATATTGAACAAACCTTCAGAAGAGTCAAAACTAAAATTTAGTTTTGCAAGGTGGTCAAGTGTGTTTGGCTATTTTTTAAGAGTACAAAATTAAATTGCATATTGGATCTGCAGAAAATACCAATTTTTTTTGTTATTGCCAACGATAACAATAATTAATACTGAAATAAAATGTGATAAAAAAACATTGCATGCTTTTTTACTACTGGCATTTCAAATAATTCAAAAATCTCAAAACGTTTGGAAAAAAAAGATGTATTTTGGAACTTAGTAAATAAGGTAAGCCACAATTTTCATTGTACAAATGCTGTCAGTTTGGCAATCGGTTTTATTTGATTATTATTTCTTGTTTTTTATCTATCAAATCTATCATATTCTACATTTGCCTTTGGCGTCAGAAAAACACTTGCGATTTTACATGATTTCCACTATAGCTAGAATATTTTGATCTTATCGGGCTGCCTTATAAATATATTTATTTAATTATGCAGATTATAGGTGACAACAACATAGGATTCCTATTTTTGAAAAAAGGTCAAGTTTCATTTTTAAATGTTGATTGAATTTTTATATATTTCTTAAGTTTAGTTTAGTTTAGTTTAGTTTAGTTTTTATTTGGCATCACAACATAATACAGTAAACAACAAAGCACACGAGTATGAAAATATAATTTAACATTCAATATATAACATATCACAATGCCATCCCAAACCGGAACGGCCAGCACACCACAACACCAAAAGTTGCAAGGCCAGGATAGCCCATAAAAGCCCAGCTACATATGCAGGCTTATTTCCAATGGGGTCCCAAAACAACAAACGGGCCATGCACGTGGAGTAACAGAAAACAAAAATGACATTGGACAATAATAAGCCTACACACGTATAAAATCTGCAGATTCCTGCTTCAGGGCGCAATCAGCCAGGTGATTTTTCACAGCCTTTTTAAATTCCACCTTCCTGCTCATGGTCTGGATTTGTGGCGGCAGGGCGTTCCAGTCTAAGATGGCATTGTAGTAAAATGACTTGGAAGCAATTCCTTTGACTATAGGAACAATAAAATTGAAATTGCTTGACCTAGTACGGTGGGAATGAGCACTTGTGGTTCTTATGAAATTGTTAGTTAGGGTAAGGAGCACCAATATCATTAAAGATATTAAATACATGGTTAAGTCTTAACTGTTTGGCACGGTCCTGGGTATTAAGGAGTCTAATTGAATTACGATTAAATTGATCAATGTGTGTCCTTGGAGACAAATTCAAAATGAAGCGAACTATTTTGTTTTTGGTGACTTGTAATTCGTGTCTGGCCCTGGTATAGATACCAGCAAACCATGCTGAACAGCAATATTCAAGATGACATTGGATCAGAGCTGACCAATTCAAATACCAAATAGCCAGTGATACTACAGGTCAACACTGTTTCTCCGTTATTTTAATTTTAGTTTCATTGCCACCCTGCTAAATAGGCGGGGATTATGAGGCTTTTCTTCATCCGCAAGTAAACATAATCCTACTTACATGCGCGAGTTACACGTTAATTGAGCACTGCGTCTCCTGCACTTTTGCTGTGCTCAGCTACGCACGCGTTCATCTGTATCAAATCACCATGTGAAGAAGCCCGCCTATTTGGTGTTGATCAAAGTATAGTACTAGTAGGTGCGATGTACATTGTCAAACCATTAAGGAGTTTTAAAGTCTTGGTACTTTTCCAAAAGAAATAAAAAAAAAATGAAAGAAATTTTGCAGGTGTTTTGAAGAAATCTTAACATTTTGAATCTGCATAAAAGTAAATTTCGACCTTTGCATGTGTTTTTACCAGTAGTTCAAAATGAAGTTTGCTGCCTAAATGACATTTTTTTGCCGCTTATCATAAAAATATGCAAATTGGCGGCCATTTTGACGGCCATCTTAATTTTGAAACAAACATTTGACTTTATTTGATACCAGATGTGACTGTTGTATCTCCAGAAGTCATTTGCAAATGATAAATTTGAACAAAGGGTGATTTAAAAGTTACTTTTAGCTATTTCATGATGAAAACATGCAATTTTGGCGGCCATTTTGAACAAGCGCCCTCACGGCCACACCCACCATCAGGAATTTGGCAAACAAGCATATTCGGATAGTTTTGGATCCAGTCTAACAGGAAAACATAACGATAGCTTGTGCCTAAGGGGGGATGGGGGCTTACAGTAGCCCCTAGACTACTAGCTAGTGATGAATAGTCACATATTCGTGCAAATAACTATATCTCATCTTTTTACCAGAAAAATATCATCTTTATAATGACACTTGCTATGGATAAGCGACAAGTTGCCCAGCTTTAATGATTACATGAATGTCTAAACGACAGCAAATTTCGTATATTACCGCGTGCAACTATGATTACTTTTACTCATGCTAATCGAAGGTAGCCGCCGGAAGAAACAAATGTATGCACACACCCCCACACACAATGCGTAACAATGTGACTTTGAGGTTTTCAAATTTTTGGTTTCTCTTTTTATAGAATATAATGCAATAAATGTCTAGTGACAAAAACAACTTTCAAAACAATAATAAAACGGCTAAATATATATTTCAAGCAACCCCAACGTTAGATATAGTTATGATTAGTACATGTTTATGTGATTAGCATTAAAATCAACCACTCTACCTATTGTATCTTCAAAGACCATCCATGCAACATTTTCTGCGACTTATTTTTAAAAGCATTGATTTTTCATTTATTTGGGTATAATTTCTACCATGTCTGTAACGGATATTATTTCTTGCCACTCACAATCTTAATACAATACACTATATACTGACACTAACTATAATTAGTAATAATACTTATATTATATCTTTCAAACTTTTACAGGTATTTTCAACATAATGATAATTAATCAACGACGAAAATAATACTACATCTTTTACACTAAAGTGAAATTTGATAGTGATATG
>JXSR01S011270.1:154205-166141 GCA_000969725.1 Ophiothrix spiculata
ACATTGCAAATAAAATATATCTGAATCTGAATCTGAGTCAGTTAATTTTAAAATATCCATTTCCCTATGGAATGAACTGATGTAATCAACTCAGTCAATAGAAGATGAGTGCAAATTCCTCAGATTCAATCTTATCTATTTATTTTTCATATTTAGGCCATACGGTCCATCATATCCATATTTTACAATCCTTATCATTTTTGTCTATAGTGATTATCTGGCTTGAAAGAGCTTAAAGGCGTTACAAATATCGGATGCGAGCAATAATTACTGAGGTGACTTGAATACTAATTTCAATACATGTTTAAAGGTGTTGTTTACTAATTCAACATGAATATAATTGACTTTTAGCTAATTGACCTTGGCCTCTAAAATGATTTAGTGAGGAGATCTAACCCTTAGATTGCTTCTGATTGCTCTTTAAATGCAAATAAAAGTATGAAACCGTGGGGTTGAGGCTGGTATGAAAATACATAAGAAATAGAAAATAGGTATTATTTATTTATATTACACTCTATGCCATATCTCCGAAACTATAAAGAATTTTGAGGTGAAATTTATAATGAATGTTTATAATAAGAAACATATGGGCTTCAATTTGACATCAAAAATGTACTAAATGTTGAGCCCTTGGTGATAAGAATGTGATCATAACCTACACTTTTAAGGTGTTTATAACGATATGATTGCCGTGTATAACTAGCGAATGAAGATTTTAGCTTGGTTAAATACCGGCCGCATGCAATATTTTTATATTTAGCAACAAAATAAAAACGTATACGGTGTACAGTTGCTTATTAATTGTAAAATCTTAAAATATAAAATGACATAGCTATAATGTGCAGACGTGATAGTTTACCATGTAATGCATCGTTGTTTTCAATGCTGATAAGGTTTATTATCTTTATGACGGTTTAATTAGAAATGATATGTACTCACCTACACGGTTGTTATATCCAATAGGTAACAGCATGAAAGAGAAACAAACAAACGAAAAATGTATCAGTTATATAATTAAACGTAATTGCATATTCATACACAAATAAACAAAAACAAACAAACAAATATGTTTTAACTGTTTAGGTATACACAAATGCAATGATGGCTTAAATTACGTTAAAAGAGCCAATAACATACGATGGTTGCCCTCATTTCTTTTATTTCCTTTTAACATCCCAACCGGTTGTGTTTAATTAATTTGTACCCTGAAGAAATGTAACTTCATAGGGGGTTCCGTTCCAAAATGTAATACTTCTGTATCAACACATCAATCCGTTCTCCTTTTAACTTATCATCATAAGTTTACATTGTCTGATCGCCGTTTGGATTAAGAATATTTTTGAAAATTTCAATGCCAGATAAAACTTGTAAACGGGAATGTTTTTTAACATTTTAGTCAATAGAATAATGATCAGTTTGCAGCAGGTTATCAAACATGGACATAGACTTTGCTTATTGCAGCGAATTACATTATAATAAGTATGTATGAGAGTTCATTATATACATTATCACAATGACAAACGAGGAATAATTAACGATACAAAACCCCAGCGTGTGTCTATAATGATAGCAACAAAGAATATTGTTTAGATTGTTTGCGGAATATATTTTGATGGGGTTTTCATCTAAAAACGAATATTGATCTTCCATCTTCAGTCTAGAAATTGTTTACTTAAAACTGTGACCTTCTGCTCTTTTTACGAGAACAGGTCTCATAAAATATCTGTGTTTTCCGTAGCAATTTGTCTTGAATACTCAAGATATAAAATTCTGGAAGATGCAAAATCGTCGATGTAAACCAGGGGCAATTTGTTCATGAACTTTAGCCAACATGATAAAGTTCCATATATTCTTACTAATATCCCGCAGGTCTATTGATTGATAGAAGGCCTTCACACATAAGGACAGGTGAAACCTTAGTTGACGATTCCTGTTGGAATTCTTAAGGACGAAATCGCCTTACAAGTATATTTAAAATAATTACGTGATATGATGACTTGAAGCATTCCATGATTGCGCTGGTGAAGTCAAACAAGGTCATTTGCAGTTGCTTCCTTATCATCAATTAGGTTTGTGGTGACCATTTTCTAGGGCACACGTGTACAGCTAGAATTCTAAGTGGTGGCTTCTTATAAAGTATGATATGGTCACATTTTGTGTGTGTCTTGTGTGTGTTTTTATATATATTTGATTAAAATGAGACTTTATGCTCGACTTTAAATTATTGAACAAAGGCGCAACTAAACATATGTCCATGAACATCACCTAATATTGTGTTTTTATGCATATGATAACCAGTGTCATACCGTACCTTTATCTGTGCTGTACTCATTTCTCAAGAATATGATCACATTTGTAAGGAAATACACTGTTCTATTAATAGATTGTTTTATTCATTAAACATTTCAGAAAGGCAATAATAAAAGACAATAAATGAACACATAAAACGACCTTGAGCTGAATGTGGTTGTCGAAATGTTGTTATTGTAATACGGCCGAACATCCATAATGTGCCAGAATAAACAACACGTAATTTACAACCAATTTGAATACAACAACCTTTTTCATTAAATGACCTGTCGCAAATGGTTTTGCATAGACAGCCTATGTAATATAAAAATTAGTTGTGAAATCCTTTGACTGTGTTTTTTTTATATACTTTTCCTAACTAAGTCTAAAATTTAAGCATCTTCTAATATCATGAAACGTTGGGAATTTAATGTTGTTAATTAGCAGCACGATATCTAGCTCATGATAAGTAGGTCTTGAGTTTAAGCCCCGCTGTAGCGAGTTATGTTATCTGAAAATACACCTAATCTCTACTGCTTCGTCGATCAAATCGATTTTTGGTAATATATAACAATAAATACAGTCGATGGTTCTACTTAGATATTGAAAGGTAGCTAAGTATCAGTGGTATTGTTAAAAATGCAAGAGCTTTACTGCGAGTAATCGAACTGAATAATTAACATAAGTTTTCCAACTTAGAAGTCAAATAATTGATAAAGACATTTGATTTGTTTTAATCTCGCAACAGAAAGACAAAGGTATGAGCAGTCAAAAAATGAAAATATCAGATAAATATATAATATTACAACAAGAAAAAGAAATAATGCAGAAGCACAAAACAAGTGAAGTGGCTACAAACTCAGCATAAGGGAATAGAAAGGAATAATAAGGCCAGGATTGGAGATCAATTCAACTTTTGTCAAAGCAATATTTTGCTATAATTTAAAAATAGCATAAAAACATGCACATGTGCAATATTACTTGTTCAGAAAACTTAGAAAATCGCAAAATAAATCAACCTCATGATTTTCCTAAACATTGATTAAATCATGTTTTATCTTATTGACAGTGTACACGTATTTCAAAACACACTAGATGAATTTGGCACGTTTGCACTGTCAGCATTCCCTAGATTCATCAATCTGCCATTTGAATAACGGTTTTGACACCAATCGTGGTAAAATCAATGTGTGCGGAGAAAAAGGTATCTGAATTTAATAGAGAATGAAAATTTAAACTGAACAATTATAGATAATATGTGAACACACAATATATAAATAAAAGAGCTCTAGCATTTTGTTCCTTTACCTCACATTAATACCTGCACAGTGTTCATGTTGTATGAATTTATTTCCCATGACTACTAGTTTTTGATCGTTTTTACCTATGTGTAAGCGACTAGTCTGTTTTTCTACATCTAGACCAAAATGTAGACATTTATAGGTGGTGTAATTCATAAACGTTTCAGATTGCCGAAGAAAGGCAATAATAAAATGCCCTATTATATGCACACACCAAACGACCTTGAGCTGAATGTAATTGTCGAATACTGAAATAGCAATAAGGTCGCACATTTTGCTTGAAATGCTACAATAGTAACAGGGATGACAATTAAACTTGATGTACAGACGAAACCCCTTTTACACAATTCAAATATGATCCTTGAGTCGGTTTTTTTTTTAGTGAACGTGTAGTTTCAACTGAACTATTAAAATGTATATGTTACCAAGAGTGTTATTTAAAATGTTCAAATTATTGATAAGATAAAAGAATTTTAGACTAAGCGTCTACTACAAACTCTATTATTAATACTTGAGTATATCACATAAGGAGCAACAGTATCCTAAATTCTTCAATACGGAGAATAGGTGAAGAGACAAGTTAATCAACTTCATTTGCTATAAACTTATGGAACATTTAATTAAAGTTTACTGTTACTGTTATCTAAACTAAAAGAAACCCATCACTTTGGTGACATTTGTTAATTTAACATTAGATCGTCATTTATTTTTCACATCATTGAAGCTACAACAACATAATGAAGCCATTCATTTCTATACAGCGAATTATGAGATTTAGTGTTTAACTAATCTACAACGTTTCAAATTAGAAGCGCCGCACATATATTAATAAACTGAAATAAATTTGGAATTGTAAAATACTTTATTGTTTCAATTGTGTCGTTTTTAATCCCAATTATTGTTAAATTTGATGAGGAAGTATGGTATTGCCTATTTCAAATAAAATATCTGAAACGCGTAGTTAATAACATCTCATGATTTATAACAACATAATATAATCTTTTTGTATAACAAGGGCGCCGAAGTTATGAATGTAGGGTAAATCAACTAACCTACATTAGTGACATGATCAATCAGACTGATTTTGATGTCAAAACATTGATCTTGAGTTACATGACAAGAAAGGTAAACAATTTTATTGTTTTACATATTTTCTGAGTTCAAAGAATTCACATATCGCTGGCATCAGATAATCAATTAACTCATGATGGATAATTACCGCCATGTAACTTATTTCATATACCTTGATCGTGTCATACTTATGTTGAAATCATCATTCCCTTCTTATTTCTGTTTATGTGCATGTTATCTTAATTAAATCACAATGTCGGTTGAAATTCGACTACACTGACCATTATTATTAAATGCAAAAATCGAAATACAAGAATCAATTCGTGACCATAATACACAAGCGGCTAATAACAACCATTTTCCGTGTCTGAGAAATCTTATTGACATTCGTGACGACAAGTCATGTACTAATTCTCGCCTTTTTAAAGTATTAACGGAAGAGTTAGCCATAAAAGATATTAGAAAGACGTATGTTGCTTGAATATCGAATGATATAAAAGGATATAATTCCTAAAAAAAGGCTATAAATTGCATTGCAGTTATTCCGACCATGAAAAGGAATAAAAAGGTTCCTTCCCCTTTACTTTTACGGACTTGTTCAATCTGATAAAATTTGAATTAAACGCAATATTTAATGCAAATCACTATAGTCATTTTGCCTTTAGCTAAATTGAAGACCAATCGAATGAGATTGACTGAAAGGCACAGCTAATGTAATCAATAAAAATAACATGAAATAAATGACAAAAACTGTACAGTTTCTGCAATACGGAGCCACAACTTTCATTGGTAGTATGTAGTTAATAATAAATGTTTATTGGAACCATTATGATGTATCTTATTCAATGATGTTTCAAGATACTGCTGTTCTGATTAGTTGGAAAATTTAAGAAGACGTTTCACTTCATAAACCAATGTCCATATTACTAATAATTTGATAATACGTATTCGATAACTGATGTTTACTTTTACGATTAGTTTACTTTTAATAAAAAAATCACATCATTCGCTTTCTTATAAAAGCCTTTTTAGGAATAGCGAATAAAGAAGAAAAAAAGCTTCAAAGGCATAAAGACTCTCATTTGCAATGTTGATATAAGAGTTTCATTAGGTCAAGCCACTACAAATGTAGGTACACTTAGGGTTTGTTATTGAGTAACTCTTCGAACATTGACAAAACAATCGCAATAACTGTAATGCACAGTTCTATGCTATAGATGAGTTGACACTAATGTCTACAAACACGGATAAGGAGCTAGTCCTAAGATATGCATGAGGGAACAACAAATGATTGCTGCACATTTCAATTCAGTATCGAAGTGTTACGTGTAATCCGGTTATCACCCTATCAATTGGTTCACGCTTTCTAGTTTTGAACCATGATCGAAATGATCACCACATAAAAGTATAGCATACACCGTTGTCAGGGGATGTGCGTGAACCAGTTACTAGGGAGGTTACATAAACACTACGATACTGAATAGCCCTTCTTAATTTATTCCCTGTTAGTAAACCTCGCATGCAACGTTTTGTGACGTTAGTGACTGACCAACCCAAAGAATGACAAATATGCGATGGCCTCAAAAATAAACTCGACCAATCCCGCTTATCATAACCTGGCTAATATAATTTCCATGATAGCCATTAGGCTTTGTCTCCGTTCTCTTTATTTACTTAAATATCATTGTTTCAATAAATAATGAATGCAGCAACTGATCATATAAATCTGACTTAAATTAGGAACATTTGAATGCTGACTTTGAATAATACAGGGGGTTGAATGTCAAAACAAAGGTACACTTTTAATCAACACATATTATATAGAATAGTACAATACAAAACATCAAAAAATTTAATATGTCGTTCGATAACCTTAAACACTGTACAAAGCTACGAGTTAATATTAAACACAATTTCACTATTTCTACTTAATTTCATTTTATGAAAGGAACTGTTCATATAAAACGTGCAATTTTAGTCACTACTAGAGGCAATTTTCTTCTAAGGCATCTGTGATGTATCAGCATATCAAGTATCTACTAGGAAACACAGAGTACAATAGATGATATAATGTAACACTATTCTCAAATAGGACATAGATTACCTTGCAGCTTTTTCTTATATATTGTATATAATAGGTGTGATCACTCATTTAACTCAGAATATCTGCGCAGGAATACATGTTTCCGTAATCCATATACCTCATAAATTTATGAAAATTAACCTTATTGAAAAACTGACAGTGATAATGTTTTTGATAAGATTACTGATCATGCTGTCGATATTTATGACAAGAAAACTTATTTCGATATATTATTCTATCTCGAAAAAAATAGATACCATATAAAATTGTATTACGAAAATTTATCTCAGAGTTAATCTGAGGGAGATGATATGGTGTAAAACTACTTATCCTTATCGTGTTAATGAATGCAAAGACGTGTGCTGCTTAATTACATTCTCTCTCGGAGAAAATCACCTGTGTTTCTAGTTATACAATCATCATTAAACAGTGAACTTGAAACACAATTATTGAATAATTGTAAAACACGAACATGATCGGGAAATTAAGGAAACTTCCTTTAGTAACCTTATAATATTCTTAAAACACGAACGCTGGCTAAGTAGAACGTAGACATTTTAATTCAAATATGTGAATTAATATCAAGTCTTCCATTTGCTAGCATTTTGACTGATATTACATTTAATTAGATCTAACTGTTATCTAAACTTAAAGAATCACCACTTTGGTGACATTTGTTAGTTTAACATTTAGATCATAATTGTAATTCTTATATCACTGCAGCTACAACAACATATATTGTCATTTATAATCCATGTAGCAAATTTCAAAATTTAATGCAATCACGGATCTACGAGATTTGAATTTTAAAAGCGTCGCCACATATAATATTGGAAACTGATAAATTACAATTAACCTTAACTTAAAACAAAAAGCTTTCTAAAGAAGTTTCTGAATTAAATTTTAAACTGGATGATGTGATATTTCACATTCCACATAAAAGATCATTAGTATACCTGAAACGCGTAAGTTATAACATTTTTTGATTTACGTTCAATTAAAGTAATAATGATAATCATAATTTCTAATATGTTTGTTAACATCATTAAATACTTTGTTGACAAATATTATTTTACAAAAAATCGAAAAACAAGAATCAATTCATGACCATACTATAAAAGAGGCTAATAACAACCCTTTTCCATGCTCGGACAATTTCATTACATTAATATTGCAAGTCATGGGAAATTCTCGTGTTTTGACCCCTAACGTACATTATAACATGTGTCAAGTACTACCAAAAGTATGTTTCTAAAAGAAAACATTTATTGCATGAATGTCAGGGGATAAATAATACCATGACTTGTTTCTCCAAAAAAATGTGTAAACTAATTTTGTGGGAATGAAAAAGAGTTTTATATATCAACCAAATTATTGAGAAGAATTATCTAAAGCATCGCAGGGTACAGCAAAATAAAAGAAATGCTGTTTAGTTTCTGTTTTTATATCACGTAGTAAATATAATATTACCTTTCTGTTTTCGTCTTACCGACTTCTTCTTATAGTAATATCAAAAGAAATTAATCGCAAAATGCATTACAAATCACTACTGCAGCCATTTTGCCTTTAGCTGAATCAGAGACCAATAGAATGAAAATGACTGAAAGGCACAACTACTGTAATCAATAAAAATAACATGAAGTAGTCGACAATCACGGTAGAAATGTGGAGACACGACTAACATGGGTGGTATGCAGTTAATAATAAATGTCAATTAGAACCATATACGATTTATCTTTAATTCAATAACATTCAAGGTGCTGCTGTGTTGATTTATTATACTATATCTAACAACACATTTTACTTCATATACCATGCTATATATTTACAGATGTAGTAATTTGATCTGTTTTAAATCAATGATTTTTAATTTTACGATTCAATGTGAATTTTGTGGGTTTGAAGAAGGGTTTATAGATCAACCAAATTATTGATAAGATTTATATAAAGCATTGCAGGGTACAACAAATTTAAAAAAATGCTGCTTAGTTTCAGTTTTTAAAGACTATGTTCATCACTATACAAACACATAATATCAGTTCACATATGTAGAAATTCTCAATCTGAATTAATTCTTATCAAATCTAGTATACTTTCTTACATGTATATTCATAATCATGTAGTAGTTATTCTACACAAACTTTTTTTACAATCATTCTCCAAAATTAACCACAATCCCCTAATATTATATCTGCTTTAAGGTTAAATTCAAATCATGACATATTTTCATTTAGAAATTATTGAATTAAATAAACATTCAACGCAAGTCTTTGCTGATCTTTATCGCACGATTAATTGAACATAACAGAGGGACTGGTTGAGATAAAATCGCTCAATATGTCAAGATATTGTGCAAAATGCATGGCATGTATTTTTTCTTTCAATTAAATTATTCATAAAATAATGCATTTTCTGTGAACAGCATTGCCATATTTAAAAAACAACCCTTCAAAATGAGCGTGAAAGTAGCGATTGGAGATTTTGATAAATAACAAAGTTAAAATATTGCGGTGAGAAAGAGGTAAATTTCCATTTTTCATACAAGTTCAATCATGTATGTTTCCGAAAAAGGTTTTAAATAGTGCTGAAATGTACAAATAATTATTGCCAGATAATTTGATTAATTCTTTACTAATTCACTGCTTTTGGGGTTTTATTTCTAAGTTGAAAAATGAAAAAGTATGGAAAATTATATGTTTCACTCCAAAGCATTCCAAAACGGGAAGAATTTCATTTTTAAGTAATACTTTTGTTTTGAATTGGAAACCGTCCTCTCATTTTCGTGATAGTAGATCTAATTTGTGATTGACTCACTGTTTGAATGACGACTCTATGATAGACGGTGTATCACTAACCTTAAAAGGTTTATGTTTGTTCTAGTGAAATGTTTGCTTTCTGTTGTAAAGACCATGTTAACCAACGTACTAGAACAAAGTAGTTCGACTATGTAAAACTACTCATAACTGAGTTTTGATCAATAAAATCAAGAAATGTAAACTTTTGTAAATTTGTTTTTAAGCGAAACGATAATGCGAGAAAGCCCTGGATGTGGATATGGACATCTGCAGGCTTTGTGGGAAATGACCTTGCATTTACTACTAAGTTATATGTAATAAGTAGTAGTTGTTTTCGTACGATAAATATACTGATATTTTAAGTTTATTCTAACAAACTTCAATTTTATAGTAAATGCCTCATATTTTCATTTTATGAATTTACAATCATGTAACTTTCATGTTTAATTACTTCTGATCGTTTTTCGTTGAACAACCTTTTTTATCTCGTAATTGAAACTAAAAAACAAAACTTTTTTTTTATCATTTGGAAGGCAAGAAATTAAATATGTAAAGAATCTATATTTAATTCACGTCTTACGTTCACCTTGAGTGTCTGGGTCTCATATGTTTCTTTTCTAATTTTATCCAAATAAGTGATTAAAACACTTCATAAAATCTAAGAAATACTTGTTTTTCATACTGTGATATTCATTCCATTTAATCTTTAATAAATCAAGTATATTATAATTTCAATGATAATGCATTTACTATTCAAACTTAAAAATATGACGATATTTAAAATAATAATACTTCGAATATACAAGTGGGTGCAAGTTGACTCAAATGTATACTCTTATTCTTAATACAGATATCTACGATGATTCTTTTTTAAATAAACTTGCATTTGTTAACCCACAAGGCGTACAAAGCTATCGGTTAATATAATTATACCATCTTGTCACTACTTTCTAAACTTCATTCTAAATTTCATTTTATAGAAAGAACACTTCATTAAAAAGGTGTAGTTTTAGTCACTGCTTGTGGCAATTTGCTTTGTAATTATATTACTTAATATGATGTATTAGCATAACGAGTATCTCTTAAGAAAAAGTACAGGGATGATACATAATATAGCATCAAGATTGATCATTATCAGATAAGGCATCTATACCCTCGTAGCTATTTATAAAATATTGTATTTAATGGTGTGATCGCTCATTTCACTCAGGATACGTGCTTCCGCATTGAATTTATCCAATGACTTCACTTTATTGAAAAACTAAAAGCAGAAATAATATTTTCGATTATGGTACTGATCACGCTGTCAATAATTCTGACAAGAATGCGCATATTTTCTAACAGAATGGATACCATATAGCATATATCTCACACATTAATCTACAGGAGAGATTACTAAATTAATTATTGTGTTGTTTTGGCTCTTAAATCACACCACTTATGTCATGAACGCAAATAGGTAAAATGTTTAATCACATTCTTGCTCGAAAGAAACGAGCTCCGTTTCAAATTTTGGCAATGTACAATTTGCAATTTCCACATTTACCATTAAAAGACAATTTTGTAACACTATTTCATCAAATGCAAAAACACGTCCATTATCAGGAAGTGTTGTAAAGCAATGTCCTCTAATAATATTGTAATTTTCTTAAAACACTTAGATCGGCTGAGCAGAAGACGTGGTCAAATGTAGAGGCTATTGAACCTGTTATACAAGCATAAAGCGTAAGAAATAAAATAAGTCATAATGATAAATTGAAGTTTGTGATATGTGGAATACATCGACATGATCTTCCGTGTTATATTTTAGTTACTCTTATCTTTTGTCATCTATAAATTTTGTAATATCCCTAAAGAATGTTTGATGTACATACTCCCGTTGCTATGGTGTTGTTTTGGTTGTTTTGGTTGTTTTTTGTAGCAACAATCCTCCGTTTTAGTATACCTCATCAACTAACTAACTAAGTAACTTACTAACTAACTAACTAAGTAACTAAGTAAGTAAGTAACTAACTAACTAACTAACTAACTAACTAACTCACTAACTCACTAACTCACTAACTAACTAACTAACTAACAACTAACTAACTAACTAACTAACTAACTAACCAACTAACTAGCTAGCTAGCTAGCTAGATGACTGTCTGACTTGACTGACTGACTGACTGACTAACTAACTAACTAACCTAACTAACTAACTTACTAACTAACTAACTAGCTATTTAACTAACTATTTAATTAACTAACTAATTAACTAACTAACTATCTAACTAACTAAACAAATACATTAACTAACTAACCAACTAACTAAGTAACCATCAAACTAACTAGCTAATCAAATAAATAAATACATTTTTAAATAGTTTGAAATTGTAATCATTTGAATAATACAGGTAG
>JXSR01S011273.1:10114-21793 GCA_000969725.1 Ophiothrix spiculata
ATGCACCTGTTTCAATACACTTATGCTCTGAAAGCTGTAATCTTAGACGACCTTGAACAATAGCGTCCTTGCAGCATGGAATACAGGAAGTTTAACTTAATAGAGCGCACTACCTGCAGCAATATAATAACATTTGCAGTACCATATTACAAATAATTGATCAAAGTCACTATGACTTCCTGCCGAATCCGCACAATTAACTCATCCAAGTTCATGAACTACTTTTCAAAATACAGATCGATAGAATATTTGACGGCTAATTAAATAACCCTTGGGCACATTCTTGTTTACCATTTCATGTTATGGTAACTGTGACAAATGTTATATGAAACCTGACAGGTCTTGACAGTAATACTGCAAGGCATGTAGAAAGTCCCTAAGTCAAATCAAAACAACTAATTTGTTTCTCTTAGAATTCCACATTGACTTTACTAGCCCGAGGGACTAGGATGGTAGAATTAAACCACCATTCATGAGAGAGGTAAATAACAGTGCTGCACCAGGTTCTTTTTCCTCAATAAAGGCACAATCATGCTCATTTCATCTGCTCTGATTGTCATGATTTCAAAGCCGTTTTCTTGAAGCACTTCACCTTGGAGATCAAATGACCCGCAACCATCTTATATGTGATTGTCAGAAGAGTCAGGGGAAAATGTCTCAATTGAACAAGACACCTGTCACTTACAAAAAGCAACACACAATTGAAACCAGCTAATAAACTGATAAATGGTATTGTAATAAGGTCATGTAGACAACTGATCAGGATTGGAAGATAAACCAGTCACAGGCTGACTTTACTTTTTAAAAGAGGGTTATTCATGATCCAGATTTCATCCTCATAATATATAAGGCCACTTCCATCACATCAAAATTCTCCTTTTTTTGCTGATGAGTATCCTTGACTAATATGTTACAAATCAAAAAAACATTCTTGCAATGTGTTTGCATTTATGACAAAATGTTATAATTTTTCTAATAACTGTCGGGCCCCAATAGTAATTGCAACAAAGTATCTTTTGAAGACTTTTAAAAGCTTGAAAAGCTCAAAACTTGAAACAAATAATTGGATATTTAAAAGTGAAATTTTCAGCATGCATATATGTTGTAGCTTTCTTTTTCATTTACACCAACTTCAGAGTCAGGAATTGTACCTTTATTATAACAGGATTCCCAGCTTTTTTAGAAAAAAGAAAATGAATGACTTTTTCCTGATGAAATTAAAAAATTCCATGATAATTATTTTTTTCAAAAACAGGTTTTTTCAAATCCTACAACCACGCATATGAACCTAGAAGTACATTAGAATTGACACACTAGGAAAAATGAGTCAAAGACTTTTAATGACTTTTAAGTCATAGATCTTTTCAAAGACTTTTCAAACATTTTTACGACATTTTTGCACAGATTTATTACGTTTATTAAGGCTTCCACCGGCTACTCACTGAAATAAGTAAAACTACATATGTTAGAAGTTGAGCATTAAAATCTTCAATTTCATCATCATTTGACAATCAATCAGCATACTTTTCAATATAAAGACTTTTCAAAGACTTCATACAAAATTTAAAGACTTTTCAATGACTTCAATGACCCAAATCATATTTAATGACTTTTCAAGGATTTCAATGACCGTTATGAACCCTGTGGTAAAACAGCTGTTATATCTTCATCAAATCTATTGGCACAAATTTTCGAGGTTGAATTTTACAATTTTCATGAATAAAGCAGGCTCAGGGGAGATTCTGAACGAAGTAAAAATGGATCACCTCGGGAAACTTCTCATATCTGCCTTTTTATTCAAATTCATTCATTTTTTAGCATAGGAAGATGTATGCATATAATAGATACATAAACTATGTGTTAATAAGTTGTGTGAGCAGATCATAGACACTTAACACACTAGTCAAGGGAAACTTTATGAAATTGGACCAGACAAATTTACACCCAAGCATAACTTATAATCTACATATTAAATTAATCAGTTTCTGGTCTATGGGAATATTACGTATATGTTTGAAATAGTCTAAAAGTGATGACAGTTTTGATAGTTTATAGAAGCTAAAATCTAAGAAGAAACATGAATTTATGATTGTTTGATTAAAATGTAAACAAAATTTGTTGATATTTTGCATGTTGTCCAGGACGCAAAAATACTTTTTGCCAGCAGTGTAAAATACTGATAAGTTCTCAGGAAGATTTCCTTTGTTGAAAGGATTCAAACATGCTACAGAGTAATTCATCACAAGTTATCAACTCTACATCTGATACATCCACATACTTTATCAGACTTGGGCGGCTAATTAAAGCCACCATCACAAGATAAAAATATATGAATTTGTAATGAACCATCTTGTAGATTGTTTGAACCCTAAACAAACTACCTAGGATTAATGCATAAATAATGTGTAAAAATAGTATGGCTATTTTAAATTTAAAATCCTTACGAATACTAGTACATACATCGAGAAAATGTAATGAGATATTCAGGATATGCTTGCGCATCATGGAATATGACAAATATACTTGGGCTATGTGTGTTGTCCACCAATGAGTCGTAAATTTCATTCTTGGGTCCTGGCTTCTTGGGAAGTACCTGCATGCCCTGCCTTCCATTGGTATATTCACCTGTTAGCACTTTACACAGGTACATTCTTTGATGTCCTGCCCTGTTTGGTGCAGCATATGCATAGTCAGCTGAGTAACTTGCTTGCTTGGCAAAGTAGGTACCATTACCATAAGCATTACGTCCTGTTGGATAAAAGTTAAAAAAAAGTTAACATTGTGTTCGATAGAGCAGTTTCATATATGTGACATGATTAAGGGGGAATGAGTTGAATGTAATGAGGAAATAAAGGTATAAGAATCTTTTGTTTTTTATTGTTTTTAATCAAACGATTGTTTTTCTCTGGAACCAGATGACGTGAAAGGATGGATATTGAATAGAAATGTAGCATTTTTATGTCACAATTTTAATTAGTTTGTAAGAAGAAATCAAACTGAACATTGCAAACATGTGACTCTTTCCAATGAGCGTGTCACATATGCATGGTTACTTTTGTCTGTATAACTCTTTACCACAATCAGACCTTGTTATCCAACAAATTATGAAATTACATCTAATATTGGGACTGGAAGGTGATAGACCTACTTTTATCAGGAGTTCTTGTGTTATATACTTTTTAGGTAGTTGCCATTGTATTTATTACCAAATCAGTACACACTTACAAAATGTTTCGTCATATCTATAAGTACCTGAAGGTCAGCATACTTGATTACATGCTACGGGCCCTAGAAATTGAACATGGTCAAAAATCGCGTCCAGAATTTCTAATTGGAAGTGTGTTCTATCATATTAATCAAGGTCAAACATCCAAAAAATGAGAAAAATTGTGTTTAAAAACCAAGATAAAAAACCTCTTTCCATTCAAGTTTGAGATCTTTTTCAAAATCTTACGCACTGAACAGATTTTACTCTAACTTTGCAATCAAACATCTGATAATCAAAAGGTGTCATTTTAAAGCTTTAAGTCTCAGCTTTAAAATGAGACCAAAGTGTTGATTTTGATTTTTTGGAATAAATATTTCTATTTCAATATATATTCAAGGACCGCCATCTATGAACCAACTTTGATCCTTGGTACTTCTGTAGTTCTGGCATTAGGGGGGATTTTATATACAGTTGTTTTGGCAAAATGGGCCCAATACCTTAGGTCCCTGGGCCTGAGACTATCAAAAGCACTTCCCCAAGTCATGAGACATCTGAGTACCAACTTTAGTTCCAATGGCTTTTGTAGTTTTGAAGCTGGAGGTGATTTTATGTACAGACATTTTAGCCTCTTGTGTATAATAATGATATAATGCAACTGCCAGATTGCTATTTATCTTTTCAAAGGTCCAAATGTTAACAAGCTTGGTACCCATTAAAAACAGTTGTCAACTATATGTAATACCCGCAGGCATAATTCAGCACTGGAATAAAAAACAACATTTTCCACATACCTCTTTGATAGCTCCTGTTGAAACCCCTTTTATTGATATCTTCGCAAGATGTTTCAGCAGTGCCATGATACAGAGATTTTTCAATTTCATCAATTCTCCCTCTCAGTGACAACTGCATACTTTCTTTTCTAGCTTGGTACTGTCTATGAAGTTCCTTGTTCTGGATTCGCTGGATCTAAATACATAAGATATGTTTAAATTATATGCATAATTTAAGAGGGTAGCTAAAATCAATGATCAAGCACTTCCTACAACATAAGGGTCCGCCAATCAATATGCAGTTCATTAAATAAGCACATATTATACTAGACAAGACTTATAAATTTAAATCATACAAACTCTGATCAACTTAAAGTTCAATAAAATACACAAAGCAGAACAGTGGGCGCAACTCTCACAATACCAGGCAAAAGATCAAACCAAATTTTTCCATAGGAGTTCAACTTTACTATTCACAAGTTTTGAGTTTTATCTTTTCAGCCAAGTTTTGAAACTTGTTTAGATATTTTTGTAATGACTAGAGTGACTGTAGTAACTACAAATTGAATTTCCTTAGTCATGCTGGTCAAAATATTCACATTCAACATAAAAAGGTATCCAAAAGAAAACAGAATCCATCTTTCAGAAACTCAAGACAGGTTTCAGACTTGGGCAACTAACAGTTGATCCAATTATTTTCCCAAATTAGACAAATTTGTAAAAATACATGACGAAAGATGAAACAATTTTCTGACAGTGTATGTCAAAAGAGCACCACTTTATTCTGCTCCATGTGTAAAGAGCCCTCACTTTCTACAGATTTAGATAAAATCATCCTATTACTGTGAACCTGCTTCAACAAATCAGAAAACACTGTGAGATGTAAACATAATAGTGAACTCACTCACTAGTTGAAGACCAAGGTTATTAAAGACAGCTTTTAATCATTTTACAAGAACTTGTGATGACTTATGGTTTATCAAAGTCCATCGATACCCATGATCGCTTGACAGGAATTTAATTAGCTACAGTAGGCGGTGGTGGGCAGAAACTCCAGGCACTCAGATTTAGAGCTCAACAGCAATTAAGCTCTTGCAACCAGCACTCTTGTGTTAAAAGTTGCAAGATAACATACATATAAAATTAAGTTCAAACAATTTTCAGTCAACTTTCAATTTTATAATAAAATTCCCACAAACACTTAATGGCACTGAAAATTTTCCAGCTACAAAACCCTGTCGCCACTGTATGCAGTGGGGTTTAAACCACACCCTTTTTATTTTAACCACAACCCTTTTATCCAGACACCCTTTATACTGAAAGTTCTCTGAAACCACCCTTTTTAGAAACTTTGATAAGTTTTTCATACTGATGGGGTACTGAATTCATCCCACTTTGGTTCATATATTAACTCTAGCTCAGCAATGTGGAGAACATAAATGGTGACAACAATATCCTATATCACTATGATGATATGCTCATTCTGATTCTCAGATCTTATCAACATAATTTTAAAATAGTCACAGGGTAAGCAACCCACCCTTTTTATTTCAGACCCACCCTTTTTATCAAGACACCCTTTATACTAAAAATTCTGTGAACCCCAACATTTTGACAATTTTTGGATTTTTCTAGACCCACCCTTTCTAAAGCGTGCCGTGCATACAGTGGTCGCTTGATATCAATCAAGACTTTTGGTATGCGCATCAAGTGTACATTAAGCGATCTGTGAAAGCCTAGTCACTGAGTTATGCATAACAGTGCCAATGGTTAGGTGTTGGTGAACATATTAAATCATACCTGTCAAGTCTCCCGATTTAGGTAGTCCTCCCGACCTCCCGATCGGGTAGCCATTTCTCTCGCTTTGAAGGAAAAATCTCCCGCTTTGGGAAAAAAATCTCGCGCTATCTCCCCCTTTGAGAAAAAAATATACTGCAACCTCCTGCTAGCGTATATTACAGGCCATGTTCACTCTACAATATGAGATCCTTATGAGCCATCTGTGCACTTGTGAGAAACTTTTTTTTTTGCTTGTCAGTTTTCAAAAGTTACGTACAAAAATTTTGGGGTGTACATTTTGGGCCTCATATGCCAGTTGTCTGTAAACGTTACTCGTAAATTTTAATCTCCTGCATCAGAATTTGGAAATGTTGACAGGTATGTTAAATAAAACTTAATAACAGTTTTACAGATGACATAGATAACCATAAATAGCAACTCTTTTAATGTTTGCACAATACAGCGAAAACATATGTCATTATTGTAACTATGAGCACAATTCGCCCTTACTTGTCTGAAAGGGCAACATCTTGTATGGTCAACTCTCTCATCACCTCGCGTATTGATTTTTGTAATTCTGCATTATCTGGTATCACCTCTGATCAAATCAACCGGCTTCAACGCATTCAAAATAGCGCCGCGCGTCTCATCGCCAAAAAGAGAAAATATGACCATGTTACTCCCATCCTCAAAGAACTTCATTGGCTGCCTATTGATTTTCGGATTAAGTTCAAATTATGTGTCCTTGCTTTCCGTCACTTCGAAGGCACCCTTCCAACCTACCTTTCATCTGTTTTACACATCTATTATCCACCCCGCACTTTACGTTCCGGCTCTCAAAGGATTCTCAAGATACCAAACTCAGATCTCAAATCTGCCGGTAAGCGCTCATTTAGGTTTCAATGCCCCACTGTTTGGAATTCACTCCCAAACAACATCCGTAACATATCCTCTCTCAGTCAATTCAAATCCGAGTTAAAAACCCATCTCTTCCGTCAGGCATTCCCCGTTTCTTAATTTTTCGTCGTGTTTGTCTTTGTTCATTGTCCCTGTTTTCACGCGCTTCGAGATCCTCCAGGATGATTTTTGCGCGTTATAAAAACGCTTTATTATTATTATTATTATTATAATACGAACCTGAACAACCATATATCTCTCTTCATAACCCCTACGCATTCCTTCATTGAGATTTGCTATAAAGGCTGCTTCAACAGTTTGGTATTCTGATGAAGAAGTTGGAACATCAACAACTTTTAAATTCTCAGTTGAATCCATTTTTGCCCAAGACCTTGGAAAGTCACTTTGTAATTCTGTAATAAAAATTCATCAATATGATAGGAATTAGCAGATTATCAATAAGCCTCCACCAAGTTTTAAGCTTGTATTGATACGATTAACTAAATAAAGCTTGCTAATATATTAGTAGGTTACTACTATGACTTTCTACAAAATACAGCCTCCATTTCAGTTTAGTTAGAATAATGCCCATTTAAGTGCAACATTTAAGCTCCTTCATGGGGTATGCATGTTATGCAAGTACTTGTATCATTGATTAGGCTCCTTCATGGGGTATGCATGTTATGCAAGTACTTGTATCATTGATTGATTGATTGATTAGGCTAGATTCTGTTCAGTATGTTCTCCATTTCTGGTGTTGAGATAGCTACGATCAAGAGAACAGATCAGCGCCGGCCCATGAATCTCTGCTTTGATTTTGTTCATAATTATTCTAATTAGCCTATATATTTCTAAAAATAGCATTATTTTTACCTAAATATAACAATAATTGACAGGATTTGACCCCAAATTTGATATTCAATTCATGATTTTGTTAAAAATGGTCTTGCACAATATACAATTCTTGAAGTATTAAATTTCCCATTAAGATGAAGCAGCGTACTAGCGCGCAATGGTTTTGATCTGGAGTCCCAGGTTCGAGACCCGTTCTCGTTCGGGTCGCCCAACTATGCGGCCTCAGCACACTTTACAGAGCAGTTCTAATCAATGGGTTAAATCCAAGGAAGTTATAAAGGGGAACCGGTACTCTCCGCCATTTTGATTTTATCGCCGTGTAAATCCTATGGGACGGCAGCCATCTTGGATTGTCGCTCATGGAGGGTGAGTTATTGTACCTCCGGCATTTTACGGCTCCGCGTGCAACACTTCGAGAGTCTTCGCAACGGATAAGCGGGAAAATTGGCGTACTTTAATCAGAGCAAGTCGCAATGCACGCTACATGAAACCCAGACACGGTTTGCGCGTGAAACAAACTGCACACGCTGTATATGCGTCAGGTGAAGATTTACGCGATCTGCCTGGATATCGGGTCAAATCCCGAATATATCCGGAGGTACAATAACTCTGCTCCATGAGCGACACAAGATGGCGGAGAAAGACGGTTCCCCTTGGTTAAATCACTACTTGGACTCCCTCGGGCAAAAGGGCTTACTGCAGCCTACATAATTGACGCAACCCTAGCTTGAGCTATTCACACCCTCATATATAGTTTTCGCACACTCGGCTTCCGGCTGGACGGAAACGCGAAACGATCAAAAGAATCTAAAAGAGCCCATGTTTAACAGTCCGAGAAGAACTAACCGACTGAGCTAGCGAGAAAGTAACAAACGAAATGAATAATCTGCATCATGTTTACATGTCTACAACGATACATTTTCATGCATACTTTATACTTGAAACACATTTTCATATTAAATCTTTTAATTTTTCATTTATACCCACCTGGTTTCTTCTTTGCAATTCTTTGGACACTAGTCTCCCTCACAGGTAAACCACCACCAAGGTTGATCTCTTTCATAGTTATTAAGTCTATCCTGAATTTTCCCAACTGGGAAGGCTCAACAAACGGCTTGTTCTCTTGATAAGCTTTCTCAATCTCAGCTGCCACTTCAATATCATAGGAAATAAAACGCTTGTCGTCTTTGTCAAACCACTTCCACTTTACTTCATCGCACAGTTTTTGTGCTTGTTTGTGTTCACTATATTGTTTTTGAAGTCTGAGGTAAAGGTCCTGGATATCTGATTTGGCAAAGAACACTTGGAGTCTTGGGCCTTCTAACTTGAAAGCCTTTACATGCCGATGGCCATAGCCATACGGTAAGGTGGTCACAGTTACCTGTTTGTAAATGAGAATAAAAATAAGGATATCTACTTAAAAAGAACCAAGAGACTATACTGAAATAGAGAATTCTGTTTTTATGTAATAGATGTATTTCAAAAATGATCATGATCAGATACTCCATTCTTATATTAAAACCCCCAATAAAATATGTCAAAAGCAAGTTTGTCAAGCATGCTATCAAAACATATCGTCATGTGAGTGCAAGAACGTCATATCTGAAATAGCTGCCATTTGTCATTATTTTGGATTGCACACTCTATAATCTCCAGTATTGGGTCAGTGGCTCTTGAAATCCTGAAGAACCATTTCAAGAGCCATTGACATATGGCAGGGAAAATTTGGGGATTTTTCACATTCTAGTGACTTGGTGTCAAATTAATATAACTTAAGGCAGCCATTGCAGATACAACATTCTTGCACTCACATGACGATATGTACATCAGTCCATTAATTTGTAATTTGTTACGATTTGTCGATGGGTCACCTAATGTAATCAAATGGTTGTTGGTAATATGAACTAGCTACATTTTTGAATATATTTAAAGATTTTATTCACATAGCGTTATGTATGTAGTTAAGTCTTTTAAATTCTGTTGTATTCCGTTTCTTGTGTATGATATGACAGATGTATCTGTAACTTTGACAAGGGTTTGTGAAACACACATCTTGACTGATACTGGTTTGTAAGAAATTTCAACCATTAATGTTTGATAGATGAAATACTTTACAGTATAATTTACAATCAGGGCAGATGAGTCATTCACGAATCACCTTGCCAAAATTTTGTTCTAAGTTACCCCAACGTTCAAAGTCAACCCATTTTACGGTATACGAAACATAACCAAATTGCTTACCTTGTGTGTAGAAGCACATGCATTGATTTGCTTAAGCTTGTCACTGTTTAGTGTCCCCATAGCCTCACTGTCATAAGCTAACTCCTGTAAGGAACAGAACAAAAATGTCTACATCATAATGGATTCAAAAATACAGGATGCCAGTTGAGGCGGTGTTCAGTTAGAGAATAAAAGATTTATTGTTTTGCCTGTCATCTATCGTCTCATAATGGCTGGACGTACATTATTTTGAGTAATGGGTGCCTATGGGCGTACATTATTTTGAGTAATGGGTGCCCCCGCAGATAACGAAAAAATAATTTACGCCCATCCATTATGAGGCGATAGATGACAGGCAAAACAATAAATTGCCATCTTTTATTCTCATTCTAAGTCACAAATTTGAGTCATTTATAAACCAAAACCGATGTTAATTATTGCCAAATACTATAAACATTATCATTTGAAAAACGTACACCCCTATTCAAACATGAAATATTCCAAACCCAGTAAAGCTATTCGCGCCGGATGTGTGCGTATACCTGCAACGTGCCGTGATTTTGAACGCGCACCTCCACTGCATTTCACGCTGAACGCACTGTCATCTATCGTCTCATAATGGATGGCCAAAATTCCTTATTAGGAAGTAAAATCACACTCAGTGACTAAGAATCTAAAATATAGGATGCCAGTTGAGGCGGTGTTCAGTATAGTATAAAAATGATGTATGGCACATTGTACTGAAAAATTGAGATATTTGTGTAACAGCTTTCTACACTGGCAGTTAAAAGTATTTGCGCACACTAAGTTTAATACAGGCAAAAACCTAATTATTATATCAAACGACCAAGACTCTTAAAAAATTCAAGTGCCTTATGTATCCAATATAAATAATTCATGTTTCCTCTGAAATTCGATCTTCCATAATCGTAAAAATGGCTGATATCCTGGACCATATTCAAATACCCCACACACACTTTTCTATATGTACCTATGTAGTTTATTATTCAATGCTCGTTATCACCGTGTTACCATAAAGAACAATTTTTGATAATTATTTTCAAACATATGTATAGTTATGTATTTACACTCCGTTTTTGAATGTGCAGAAGAAAGTATACAGTATGTTTAGCATGCCATATTATCAAATGCTGTGAATGCAATTCCTGTTTATTCTTTAGATCTATATATAAAATTTGGGGAAAAAAATGACACAAATGATGAACGGTTGTCGAGATATGGCTTGTTAAAGGTTTTGTGCGCAAACATTTTTGACCGCCAGTGTACCAACTGCCTTGCCACCACAAGACTTTCAAAACGCAGAAAATCACCAGAAATAAAACTTCTAATTTTATTTGAAATAAAAATTTATCTGGTGTGGTATTTTACCACTTTGTTCTGAATTCTTCAATTTCAACAGAATAACAACATCTGAGCAGAATACATATTAATGATGACAATTGTCCTTGCATATTACTGAGTCTTAGAAGATATGGAAAAGTGGTGTTTTCTCAATTAAATTTGGCACTATTTATGATGATAAAACTGGTATATTAACTTATCTAGTAGATGGAAACTTTTTCTTATACCATTTTCATAAATATTTTAAAGGATTTGAAGAACAGCTGACCTGTGGATCCTTTTAACCTCACGTAAGGTTTTCATAAGTGACATCCATTACACATTTTTTTAAAATACTGATATTTTGTTCAGTTTTATATTTTGCGAAAAAAAGATATATGCTTGATGTATGAGAATGGTATGAAGTACAGGCTCAGGAATGCAAGTCACTGAGGTCAAAATTTCCTGAAATGTCTAAAATTTTCTTGGAAAGTCCACTTTTCTTATTCTTTAATACAGGACAAAATTTCCTGAAAACAAGACATTTTCTGTAAAATTTCCTTAATTCAGGAAATTTCCTGAATACTTGCATTCCTGCAGGCTCTTGAT
>JXSR01S011275.1:0-12282 GCA_000969725.1 Ophiothrix spiculata
ACATATTTTTAAATAACTGAGGGGTACAAATATATTAGACACATTAGTATACAAGTGAAATTACTTTGTCCCCATATGACCTATTTATATGTCAATAGGTCAAAACCTCTTTCAGGAGGAATTATGTGTGCAATGAAAACAAATAAATAGAATAGATCTTGGCTGAATATTGTTTTGTTTACAGAAATGACTTTCCGTGACAAGCCCCTATAAAAGAAAAAATAAGTCATGAAAGAAAATAACAAGCAGAGTAACAATCTAAACAACATAACACATTCTTGCATAGTCAAATTCTTCTGGCATTTTACTATTCTCCAGTTACACCTTCTGGACACCCTTTGTACATTCTATATTTACCAACATTATTGTCCCCCTTATTAACCGCAGTTCACTGTTAACATTAATGCAAAGGTAGATTATAGTTTAACTGTCGACTACACGGAAGCTGAGAAGGCCACTGGAGAAGTAGTATTCTGCACTGCCGACAGAAGAATTTTTGTTACGTATGGAAGGAGTTCGTTGTGCTGATTGTTAGTAGGGAGGTTCAATCCCTGTGTTAATGTAATTTTGGTCCCCAGGAATCTAGGTTTGTCTTTCACAGACCAAACGAAAAATACGTGAAATTAATCTTGCGTTGAGAGTTGTTATCTGTTGTTGGCCTACCATTTTTACTATACAACGCGGACAATAGGAACGGGGGACTTTTATTCCTACTACACCAGGCTCAGTTAATAAGCTTAAATACGTTGTGTTAAAAATGACTAGTATAGTCTTCAATACTATCGTCCTAAAGGTTTCGGTAAAGGATGGACGACAACAACAGATAAATGAAACCTCAATGAAACCTTAGTTTCACGCCAAATTCCGTCGTGGTCTATGGTAGGCGGACACATATTCTTGAGGGACTATTATAACTCTCGCACATCAATTTCTAATTAATGGAATCCAGCGTATGCGCATTAATTTCACGTGTGTTAGCTCGTGAACAAACAAGCAAACATGAAAGAGAAATATAAATTTATGTGAGGTAAGGTAACGACTGCTGACGGGTCGTTTACGAGTACTTGCGGCAGTCTTTCGTCTCTTACTGTCGAGTTTTACGATACAAGTTGTTAACACCCTTGAGAAAATATTGCTTATCTCTTTTTTCGTTGTTTTTAGCAAATATTTTTTTATTTGTAACATTCGTCACAAGGTTAATTTATTGGCCATCGTCCCCGGGCTATCATGAGGGTATAAGCCATCCTTAAAACCAATAACACGTGAAAGGACTAAATAGATTTTGATTTTTCCAATCAGTAGAAAAAATTCTTGCGTTTTGATAATCATAGCTCTTTAAGCGCTGATAGGGTCTTTACTTAATTCTGCCCGAATCACTACAATTTGTCTTTCAATTACATGTATTGTATTTTCAGTGTTTCCCAGTATTTGTACACAGTGTTTACATGTAACTTTGCAAGTTTCTTAGAAGACATTGAAGTCATTTGACATGTTTGAGTTAAAATTTATTATTTTGTATTGTATCTTAATATTCGAATGTAATATTTAAAAGATCTGCCTTCACAGCGACAACGGTACTGACTAAGGCCTTTGACTAAGGAATGACTTGCAAATGTGTTGGTCATCTTTGATGTTGGTCAAAAGACTTATTGTTGGTCAAATAATTGCTCGGTTGTAAACGAGAGCTCTTCATATTGATACTGTATACATAATTCTATGATTATATCAATGGCCATGTGTGTACATAATTTGATAACAAATGATTCTGCACCAAAATATCTGAATAAATTTACGTACTATAATGCTAAACGTTTAGCCAAACTACACGTTGTGTACAACTTAATTGAATGTTGATATTTGACCCAACGACCATGTATACACATGACAAATGATATAGCATAATGATATGTATCAATTGAGCAATGTTTTGACCAACAGTAAGTCTTTTGACCAGCACCAAAGATGACCAATTCATTTGCAGTGGAGGTTTATGCAATCATACAGATATTTAAAACAGATATTGTTGCATTTTTCCAAGCATTCCCTGGTAAAATCACGTAATTTATTCTAGTACATGTACAACATTCCTTAGGTGAACATTTGGAACAGTATTCTAGTATAATTTCACAACAATTCTAGTACAAATATTTGTACTAGAATTGTACTAAAATTGTACCGGAATGGTGTTTTAAATGTGCACCTCAGGAATTTGTTGTGTACTCGATTTCTTCCAGGGTTTTTAATGAATAAAAATTCAAAGCCAGCCTGTAGCTATTTAATGTACACATCATAAATTGAGTGCAACAAGGACGTATCTTGGTAACAGCAATCTCAAGGTCAAAGGTTCTAGGCTAGATAACTGTTTGAAGACGAATGATCTAATTGAATCATTTGTCTGGCAAGAACAATTATGTCTTAATGGTACTTTCAAGTTAAATGATCTAATTGAATCATTTGTCTTGCAAGAACAATTATGTCTTAATGGTACTTTCAAGTTGAATGATCTAATTAAATCATTTGTCTGGCAAGGACAATGATGTCTTAATGTTACTTTCAAGTTGAATGATCTAATTGAATCATTTATCTGGAAAGAACAATGATATCTTATTACTTTCAAGTTGAATGATGTATTCAGATCATTCATCTAGAAAAAACTATCGGGTCTTGAAATTATGTGGTACTAAACCGTCGACATGTACATTGCTGGTGAATTTATATACATATGTAGTTGATGAACAAATCCTCTTCTATCAGCAGTCGGGAAGTAGAATAAGGACAATTCCTCGGAAAGAACAATATCTCAAACAACCTACGGACTTTGGTGAGACAATACGATGTTAATGATACCACCAATGGCACTAAATGTAGACGAATGTCGGCGTCAAAGTACACTGAAGAGCATGATTGCTTTTCTTTACGGTACATGGATAGAACCTAATAACAAAACTCAGATGCATTAAGCCATTCCCAAGTTTTTACAGTATACTGTCCCATTCCAAGTAAACTAAAAAAGTGGCACTAAATGGCATGGTTGACGTTTGGCTTGAAATAAACAATTAATTATTGGTAATATTCGTATTAAGGGGACATTTTTATACCGCACATTATTGACACTGCATATTTCTTTCTTTCTATTTTGTATATTTGTAAACATTACGGCACCATCCTAACTTTGTGACTTATTGTATTTGGAAAGTATTTATATAATTCTAGTTAATATACCAAATCAGAAAGGTAATTGAGAGTAAGTTGTAACTGTTTTCCTGTTTATCTACTGAAATTAAATTGTCGAAATGCACAGAGCAGAGCGACATCTTAATAAAGACCGTTGTCGTGTTTGGTATTTGTTGGTTCTCCGTGTTTTATATATATTCAAACAACTCCTCTCCGGTGGCGGAAACTGGGGGCCCTAGATCAAAAGTCATTTTAAGCAGCTGTTGAGTGCATGCTGAGAAAAATTTGAAATATATATTTTCATGGTGCATGGTACATGATTGTTTTAATATAGGATCAGTAAATAACCATGCACATCTTGCCAGCATGTCCATGAAATTATGTTTTGTCAAGTATGTGCTCAAGAGTTGTCCCTCTGATTCTTGGATCCTCAATTATCAACAACACCCTTCCAATATGATAATGGGGAACATATGGCGATAATAATATTTTTTTTGTAGTATCTGGTTCTTCAGACGCAGATTATAAGATTGTTTTAGTGTTAATTAGCATAAAGTGTTAATTAGCATAAAGTGTTTTTTCGAAGGCACTGTTCAAATTTGTTTTGCCCATAAAATTGAAACAGAGAAACTTTTTGCTGATTTTATTTTGGCAATGTACTTAAGTGTACTTGCAATGTGCAAATTTGAGCAAAATTTCATTCCTTAGAGAACACGGGTTTTGAAATAATGGCGGGAAAAGTTTGACACAAAAAATGGTTTTTTGGCCGCCATTCTGAAATGGTTCATCCAATTTCCTCTTTTTTCCCTGTATTTTGATTCTTTTTACATGTTCTATCATTGACCAGACTTTCATCGTACAATTCATACCGGAAAGGTGTTTTTAAGGGGGTACCTAGGAATCCCCCTTGGGCACCAACGGGTGGAAAATACCTTGGTTACTTAGGTGTCAAAGTAGTAGTCCAAGACTATTGGATTCCTGGAAAAAAAAATAAGATTAAAAAGCATTATTTTGCCTCATAATGGATAGCAAAATAAATAAACTTTACACTTAGCCAGTATAACCCTCGACATAATGATTATTGCGACAAATGCTTCTCACACCGATGGAACAAGATACTATGTAAATATATAAGAAAGGACCTATGATTTATTGCGACAATGTTTCGAAACATTTATCACAACAATTTACCAAGCAAAATTGACCCCATCCCCCTCAAAAAAAATTACATATATATATTTTTGACAATATTATGGAAAATTAAAAATCCAAAAATTTAAAAATGCGTTCCCAGCATGTGCTTCTATAAATATGTTAAGACGTAAAGTTTTATCTTAGAAATATTTAGGCTGTCGTAAATAAACCGGGCACGAAACAAGGTGTACCTGAGCACCTGTGGTTCAAAACGATAAATTTTGGTCGAAAACTACCGAACTATTGTCTTTTACATGTATATAATATTGGAGTCCATGAAACTTCTTTGTTGGTCACAATCGTACTGCGACTATAAACACGTGTCTTGAAAAAGTATCACAAAGAGTCATAATGACCATTTACAGCTTGTCCCAATATTAATGCAACGAGCAAATAAAAAATAGTAAAAAATGGTTGCCAAAAGATTAAACCATAGTAATATATGTTTTTCAAAAGTAGAGTAATTACTCTACAACATGCTTTTTGTCCCGTTTTAATTTACCATTCCAGTCCAAAGATATGGAGAATTTTAAAAAGCCCTTTAAATCAAGTTTGGTCCGATTTGTAAGTTTAGACTTCCAGCTAAAGAAATGCAAACTTGAAATGAAGAGAATTCTGCAAGCAACTGGAGCAGAATCAATCCAAACCAATCTTACCTGACCTGTACCTAACATTAAGTGATATTTTAAGTTCAGTTTTAACTTAAATTGGTCAAAATGTTCAATTAAAGTACGGATCTTCCTGATACGCTCATATTCCTTGACTCTGCTACTTTTGGTGCAAAATTCGGGTAGTTTAGGATACAGTTTCTACTAAAAGAGTCGAAAAAGGATTCTAATGAAAGATGTCAACCAATAATAAGTCTTTAACCGAAACCACTGAAGAAAACTGAAGACAAAGGAGTTTAAGACCTAATGCTTCATCTGGCCCATCAAGGGGACGGAACAGGTTGACTAAACCAGGCGCAATACTCTACTTAATATCAGCAGATCATCATTAAATTGAGTGCTTATGGTATGAAATGGGTTCAAGGGATGCTTCTCCTAATCTTGTGACGTTTTTAGTAATTTCCATTCAACGTGTGCCCAATGACGTCACCACAGGTAAAACTTTACAGATTAACAAATCACACCACCAAAATTTGTCTGGTCTTTACAAAATGTGCAATGACTTTTGATTCAGAGATCCAAATTAAACAAATCAAAAATCTTGTAAACGCCAATGGTCTACTCTAAAATTTTATTGTAACATTTGCTCACCATTGGGCTCTGTTCTCTCAAAATAAAAGTTCAAAGTTCGTTGCGTTTTTGTGGGACACCCTGTATAATCATCACGAATCAAGAAAGTACAAATCAGAGTTGGGATGTGTCCATGAAGTAGGGGTCTGTAAAACTCTTCGGAATAGTCACTTTTCTATTACTATAAGAAATAATAAAGGAAATGTATATCAGAAAGTCTATACTGATATGAAACAGTAACAATTATAGAGTTGGCATGTCACCCTCTTTTCATGCTTTTTGTGTCCAAATAATTCACTCTTCAATGGTGATGTAAAAGTGAAAATAATTCCGTTGAAGAGCCACGTTTACATCACCATTGAAGAGTGACAGGAAAGAGTATAACGGAGAGTCTTTGTGGCTCTTTATAATTCTCATTATAAGATTTTCTTCAGTTTTGGTGTCCAAATAACTGTTCCAAGGAGTCACTTTTACATGACCATTGAAAGTGCTAGAAAAGGGTGAAACGGAGAGTCTTTGTGGCATTTCAATTTGTAGGATACAGTAAGAACCAGGATATTAAAGGTTTTCTCCTGCTTTGGTGTCCATATTTACTCCATCGAAGAGTCAATTTTACATTACCAAAATGGTGCAATCATAGTCGACATTGCTCCTTTTTAGTGTTCAAATAACTGTGTCGAAGGGTCACTTTTATATGACTATTAAAAAGACTCAAGGGAAAGTATCACTAATAGTCTGTGACCCTCTGTTATTCTTGAAAAGTAATAATCAGGGTCAGAATTTGTCTTATTTTAGTGTCCCAATAACTCTTTGGTTGATGTTAAAGGGCATTTGAAAATACAGAAAATATTCATTTGGCGGTTTTGAAACATTGTTTGATGGCTTACCGCATCTATAATATAATCACGTTTTGCACTTCATTCAACAGTATAGTTTTGTGGCAAATACGGTTAGACTCTTAAACCCTGCATGAAGCTTGTAGTTTTGAATCCAGCTGAAGAAAATTCGATTTGTCCCAGATGACTCCAATCTGCGGTAGACTCTAACAGTAGCATAACAGGCCAGGGGTTGAGAGGCAGCATGCCTCCCCCCCATTCAAGTAGTTGAATATAGCAAAACTTCTCTCGAGTTTGGGTTGCCCCAAGGCTCCGTAATAGGACCTCGCGGTTTTACAATTTACTCACATCCATTGGGCGATATCATACGAAAGCATCAACTGCAATTTCACATCTACGCAGATGACACACAGATCTATATTCCATGCAATCAAAAGATTGACGGCTCTCCACAACAATGCCTTAATAGACTTGAAAACTGTATTTAGGAACTCATCAGAATATGGATGAAACAAAATAAACTCAAAATCAACGACAGTAAAACAGAATTCTTTAATGCCGGATCCAGGCAAACTTTAGCTCGACTACCATCACTTGAGTTGAAAGTGGGTGAAGCTGTCATACAACCAACGAGTAAAATTCGAAATCTGGGAATTGTCTTTGACTCACACATGTCTATGACTCAACATACAAACAGCCTAATCTCTTCAATTAAGGAATATCAGACATATCAGCAAGTACCTGGATAGAGACACATTACACAAAGTCGTTCGGTCAATGATCCTGTCGCGTTTGGATTATGGAAATGCCCTTCTTTATGGACTTCAGGCTAAAGATCTTGCTCGTCTTCAATCACTTCAACACAAGGCTGTGAAGTTGATTTTTTCAGCATCCAAACGTGACAGCCCTTCACCTCTAATGCACTCTGTTCATTGGCTACCTATGAAGCAAAGGATCAATTTTAAACTGTGTCTGTACATTTACAAACGCACGAATAACAGTGGACCTGGATATTTTATCAATGACATTCAGAAGAGACAATCTCCACCTGCTGGTCCTATCACAAGATCTACTAAGGACACTACACTTTTACGAATACAGTATGGCAAAAATTCCATCGGAGACAAATCATTTACTGTTGCTGGTCCACCGCTATGGAACAAACTTCCTCGTCAAGTCAGAGAGGCTTCTTCTGTCGCTGTATTCAAGAAAATGCTTAAATCTCACCTGTATCCATATTAATTTTGTTCTTGTTGTTTATATTTTTTTCCTTTGTTTATTCTGTGCGCCTTGATCATTTTTTGTAAAGGCTCGTTACAAACACTGTATGTATACTATATGTATGTATGTATAACTTCAACTTCAACTTCAAATTTATTTACAATATTCCAAATATCACATATATAAAATTCATTTTAAAAAATTTACAAAACATGATATTGAGGGATCAAAAGGCCAAAGAGGCAGTAGCAATATTAAAACAAGGAAATCAAAATACACCACATGAGCTAAACGGAACAACAACAAAAAGACAAGAAATGCCCAAAGCTAAGCAAAAAACAAACCATATGTACTTTGATAATAATTCAGTTTTGTACATATTTTTAAAATGTTTTGTGCTTTTGCGAAGTTTTAGATTTTTGTTTCATGGGTTCCATAAATTGGGCCCTGCAACTCTTATAGCCTGATCAGAGAAATATTTTTTTCTTTTATGAATGCTATAGTCTAGAGCATTTCTTGTTCTGTATTTGTGTACTTGATTGTGTTTAGTGAAATATCTCAAAAATGTGAATGGAAGAAGATTAGCTTGATGTTTATGCATAAATATTCCCAATTCTACTTTGAAGGTGTCAAAAACATTTAAAATATATGCTTTATTTAATATAGAATAATGGTCCCCGAATGGCATCTAAAAAGCCAGTCCGACTTTTACATGGGCCATAGATTAGAACCTACAGTAGCATACTTGCCAACATTTGAAAACTGGAAGGAGGGACAAATGGGCACATTTTTGTCCAAAAAGAGGAACATTTCCCATTTTCCTATACTTTACTACAGGGTGAGTTTTACAAAAAGAGGAACGGATTGGTAAAAAATTACCTTTTTCTTTTGCCAAAACCAGAACCGTTCCTCTTAAATAGGAACAGTTGGCAAGTATGCAGTAGGCCTACATTATTATCTGTTTACTCGCGCAGATGTGACATCTCCACCTATTTATGGGCCAAGTTCAACGAAAACGCATGGCCTTTTATCAAAATGATAACCCCGGGGGGGGTACTTACATTGACGGAAGGTACGGGTATGTGCCGCCCTCGAGACCCCCTTTTCAAGCCTCCTCTTCCGCTCCCCAAGATGCTCGATTCAAGATTACTTCAGTTCCCAAGACCCCATTTTCAACATGTTCAAAGAAAATGACTCAAAAATGTCTTTTATTATGTTTTCAAGCTAATTTTGAGCGATTTTCAGCTCAAATAGTCGTATTTTTATGGGAAAAAGGCAGTTCCTGAGACCTCAATCCGGGAAAAAATCAGTTCCATAGACCCTATTTTTGACCAAAAATCCGTTCCGCAAGACCCTATGTTCGATATCGCGGATCTCACATACCTACCAATTTTTTTTTTTTTGAGTACCCCCCGGGATGATAACATTAAATTGGTGTCTCCATAGTATGTGTTCTCTCGTGCCTATTTCTATTACCTGCCCGTGAGAAACATTTGTCGCAATAATTACATTGATACGGTTTCTCTTTAGTATGTATCCTCTCGTGAATGACCCTGTCATAAGTCCCTGAGAAACATTTATCACAATAGTTACATTTATACGGTTTTTCTTTCGTGTGTGTCCTCTCGTGAATGACCCTGCTATCTGCTCGTGAGAAACATTTGTCGCAATAATTACATTGATAAGGTTTCTCTTTAGTATGGGTCCTCTCGTGACTGATCCTGCCTCCACTATTTGAGAAACATTTATCACAATAATCACATTTATAAGGTTTCTCTTTAGTATGGGTCCTCCCGTGTCTGATCCTACCTCCACTCGTTGAGAAACATTTATCACAATAATTACATTTAAATGGTTTCTCTTTAGTATGTATCCTCTCGTGACTGACCCTGTCATAAGTCCATGAGAAACATTTATCACAATAATTACATTTATACGGTTTTTCTTTCGTGTGTGTCCTCTCGTGAATGACCCTGCTATCTGCTCGTGAGAAACATTTGTCGCAATAATTACATTTGTAAGGTTTCTCTTTAGTATGGGTCCTCTCGTGACTGATCCTGCCTCCACTATTTGAGAAACATTTATCACAATAATTACATTTATAAGGTTTCTCTTTAGTATGGGTCCTCTCGTGTCTGATCCTGCCTCCACTATTTGAGAAACGTTTATCACAATAATTACATTTATAAGGTTTCTCTTTAGTATGGGTCCTCTCGTGTCTGATCCTACCTCCACTCGTTGAGAAACATTTATCACAATAATTACATTTAAATGGTTTCTTTTTAGTATGGGTCCTCTCGTGTTGTGTCCTGTGACCAGTCTTTGAGAAGCATTTGTCGCAATAACTACAATGATATGGTTTCTCTTTAGTATGTTGTGTCTTCTTAAGTCTTCTCAAGTGTTGTGTAGAGAGTTGAAAGCTACGAGATCCTTTGTGCCCATTTATGTGATATTTTAATCGATCAAAATCTGCAAATAATAACCGACAATATTTACAGGAATATGGCGGGAGACTTAACATTTTGTCAGATCTGGCGGCTCGGTGGGAAATAGTGCCAGTTGAGTACATCTGTACTGGTCAAGTTCCGCTGCTCTGTTCTCGACCCCTCTCTCTCTGAGCACACACCACTAAAAGAATCGCGTATAGGGTATATTTCCTGTTACCACACTGTAAAAAATAATTACTCAAAACTGAGTAAAATCTTACTCTTTTCGGTAGTAAAAAGGGGAATACTCCATTTTAGAGTAATTGGTACTGTACTCAAATGTGGATGAATAATATTTACTCAATTTGTTAATTACAAATTGACAACAATTTGGAGTAAATCTGACTAATCTTAGACCGAGTAAGACTTACTCATCAATTACCGAGTAAGATTAACTCCTCTTACTCGGCGAACCGAGTATTCCCCGTTTTACTCTAAAGAGGAGTAAAATCTTAATCAAATTATGTTGAGCAAAATTTATCACTTTTATTGAGCAAAATATTGAATGGTTGAGTAAAAACATTTACTCGGAAGTGGGAGTAAACAATGTTCAGTAACAGTTACTATTGTAAATGAGTACCATTTACTCGACTGCTGAGTCACAAAAAAATGTTAATTCATCAGCAGTGCTTTTTTTTTCGTATTGGTTATTTTGACATCTCTTGCAACAGTCATGGATGAACAGCAACTCTGAATATGTTCTAAAACTTCAGCAGTCCAGTATGTTTCTTGTCTGTATTTTCTTTCAGTATTAGCATGGTAAGGCTTCGTCTACAGATCGAAACTGGTCGAGTCATCCATAGTCTACGGACAGAGAAATAAACACAAATTGACAGATGGTTACATGCCCGGGTTACCTCGATAAATCTTTGAATTTCATAAAATTACAATTTTTCACATTCTTGTGATAACTTGTCAGTATCTTTGATAACGTTCTGCAGAGCATGACTTAAGTGGTGACACCTACATGTGTAAGGGACAAAGATCAACCCCCCCCCCCCCCACCTCAAAAGTTCTGTTTAGCTCGAAAACGACGCGGTCGACCTATTTTTTTTTTCGCCAAAAGAAGCGCAACTACTATTTAGACAATTACAAATTAAAAGAACCCATGCTTGAACATTTTTGATCAATCACAAACAAGAAATCACTCACCGTGGTAATCAATATTTGCCACGGAAAACACTCATGGTAATACATCGCTTACCGTGCGAAATTCCCGGGGCAAAATAATGGCTCGAACTGCCTCTGCCTGGCACGTCATTCAGAATAAGTAAATATTTAAATTGAATCGAGACAACCAGACATGTTCACATTCAGAATAAGCTTACACAAGTCATATCACCGCTTCATATCCAGGCTTACATGTAGGCCCTACACATAGATTACTGACTATATGTTTTTAAAAACCATAAGATTAAACTATTCTAGCATTACCTTTAAACCCGGGGATTAATTCAACCATATCCCAAGAAGAGAGGATTTGATCCCACTGCTTTCAATCCAAATCGAGTTCGCCATCTTGTCGTGCACGTGTCTCTCTGGCCCTACGCTGTTGCAAGATTAATCCGAACTACACCAAATAGTAAGACTTAGTCCAATACATGCGTGATTCGCCAAATATACCCCAAATTTACTCCCGAAAGTAGTAAAATGAAATTTGACATGTTCGTTTTAATCATTCAATTGACACATTTTTAATCCATATCATGGAGTAACTTTACCTATTCCAATTGAGTAACATCAAAACCGATTTTTACTCAATTTAGAGTAAATGTCAATCTTTTTTCTTACTCAACCTACTTTACTCGGCAATAAATTACTCTTAGCATTTACTGTGCATGCACGCGTGCATATTGAGCTCGAGGGGGGGGGTCTTCAAATTTTTTTTGTACGGGTATGTGCCTGCTGGACTCCGAAACACTGACCATCTCTATACCTATTTTTGGCCCAAAAATCGCAATCAATATACCAATTTTAATGAAAAAGCACCAAATTTTACTCAAATCGGTTGCTTATTTTGCAAATTTTCCCAAAAGCACCCAATTTATGAAAATTGGGTGTTTTCATCTGAGATGAAAAACACACCATTGATATACCAAAATCCTGGAAAAATCACCTCAAAAGGCAGGCACA
>JXSR01S011277.1:0-13819 GCA_000969725.1 Ophiothrix spiculata
TGTATGGTACTCAACAGTAAATGTTAATAATTCTAGAATCAAACTTAACAACTGGGATGTCTGGAAGTCATCTGGAAGGCAAACAAAACACAAACCTATATGGATAACAAATGCTTGCTTCACAAATTGCCATGTGAATGCAACAAAGCTGTTCTGTGAAATTGAGTTTTACCAATTACAGTTATTTCAAAAAAGAAAACACTTATTTAAAGTCAGAGTGTAGCTTTCACCTCTCAACTTTTTCCAACAAACCAGAGTATATAGTTATTGGAATCATTAAATATCCTACAAATCAAATCTGCAGGGTGCGTATGATGAGAGCTTGTGCGACTATGCACCGGTAATGAAAATGCACAGCGCGTATCTTGATTGGTTGCTTGACGTGGTACGAAGTCTTTCGTACTACGTAAGGTGAGATGCTTGTTTACTCTATGCATTTATTGCATTCAAAATTTTATGATTTGTAGGAAATTCAATGACTTCAATTATATTACATTTGACTTGTGTTAATTGTAATCATATCAGGGTTTGAGAACCACAAGGCTGTATTTGCATGGTTAACAATTCCTATAACAAAAGGTTTCAGACCTGATGGTGATCAAGGCAAAAGATCTATTACACATGTGTATAATATCAATCAGTTGGTAAGATCCATTAGCTCTTAAAATCTTTTATTCCAGGGAATGTTGCCCTTGCAAATACCGACTTGTGGCTCTCAAACTTCCGATACGTAAGGAAAATTTAATTGTTATAACAACGACTATAAAACACTGATTTGACAACACCAATCATTCTGACAAAAGCATAGAAATAATCATAACCGAGATCCTACCAACTATAATACATCACCCATGACTTCATATTTTGTTTTGACTGACTAGATTTGTTTTGGTAGATATTGATTCTTACATAGGTTTTGTCAGTTACTGATTGGTTTTCTTTCTCCGTGTGTTGGTATTTGAAAATGCTTGGTTTTCTTTACAAAATATGCATATATTATTCTGTCGTGTGTGGATTGGATTAATAAAATTGTACCAATTTTGCTTAATTGGATTTTCATTGAATTTCAACTGATATCAAGTTTGCTTGGCCTAACTCTATGGGCCTTGTATATGGAGGTATCAAAATTCTCCATGCTTGCATTGATTTTGTCCAATATTTCTAAAAAAAATATGTGTTTATTAACCGTAACCTGATGGTGTTTTTTGGTTTAAAAATGTCAAATGCATGCTTCATTGAATCACAATGTTACCGTACATGGTCCAATTTTTCAAATTTTAGTTTTCTCTATCATATGAAAGATCACCACTTTGATGCTTCAATTTCAAATTTCAGTTAAATCGGAATAACCTTTTTGATTTTATGATTAATTTTTTGTATTTTCCACTTGCCTATACTTTGCTGTGCCAGTAATTTTATGGTTACCATTATTTAACACATTTTCACTTATATCTCCCGAAATGCAACATATTTCAGCCGTAAAATTTCACATGGTAATGAGCAAAATATGAGGAATATTTTGATACCAAAATCTCAGAAAGTTTGAAAATATGCTAACCCAATCGGCCTTTAAAATGATTTATCCAGAAGTTGCATATTTTTGTAGTCCGAGCTCAATACAGTGTATACAGAAAATGTTTGTGAGTTTTGGTGAGTTTTTTCTTACCTTTGCTTGGTTTGTCATCTGATGTGTTTGCTAGGAGTGGCGCTGTCAGCACATGCATGCAGTGTTTATAGAAGAAGCCCAGAAACTTGGATTTCTCCATTTTCAGATACTCTAAGTCTTCTGTCCTCATATACTCATTTTTGTCTGTTTTCTGTAGAAAAAAATCATTGATCAATACAGATGATATTGATAGCTATCAATACAGATGATATTGATAGCTATCAATACAGATGATATTGATAGCTCTATCAATACAGATGATGTTGATAGCTAATAATACAGATGATATTGATAGCTATCAATACATCTGATATTGATAGCTATCAATACAGATGATCAGGGTTTCTGCTAAGGCTTTTAAGCTTGCGCCAATTCGAGCAAGTTTGACAAAGTTTTCAGAGGTGCTTGCGCCAAAATCACTAGCTGTGGTTGAAAATTGGCTCAATAAAACTTGAAAAATATCTTTCTCACACATTTTCAGAAACTCGTTGCGCCAATTTTCACCGCTCCTGTGCCAATGGCACGCCATACGGCCTTAGCGGGACCACTGCATATGATATTGATAGCTATTAATACAGATGATATTAATAGCTATCATTATGTCCGCAATATCATTTTTGTGTTTTTACCATTTTATGTTGTTATGTATATATAATATTGAAATAAAACAGAATCAGAATACAGATGATTTTGATAGAGCTCAATACAGATGATATTGATAGCTATTAATACAGATGGTGTTAATAGCTATTAATACAGATGATATTGATACCTATCAATACATATGATATTGATAGCTATTAATAAAGATGATATTGATAGCTATCAATAACCAATTTCATAAATATCAAACAAGGAATTCATCTGACTATAGCATAAACAAAACAAAGAAAAGATTTTCAGACTGTGCAATTTGCCCAACAGGAAGGACCCAGCTTATAGAATTCACTAGATTCGACAATAAAACAAAATAAGGCTGTCAAACATTTCAAAAGCATGTATAAATCCAATCTTATTGCTAATTACAACTAAATTTTGTTGGCATGCCCCCTCTGTGCATTGTTCAGTTTTTGTATGCAATCTTGTCCCCTTATATTTTTGATTTGTGTGGTTGAAACATTGTCTTACAGGGGTGGTCCCTTTGGCCATTTTACCATTTCCACAATATCATGTCTTGATTTATGTATTTTATTGTGTTCATGATATTTTATGTTTGATATGTATGACATTGTAAATAAAGTGAAGTTGTGAATACAGATGATATTGATAGCTAGTATGTTTCCAGGTTTCGATGCGTGCTGCATTAACATTTAACAGGAGCTCTACCAATCATGCACCCCAAATGCATGTATGGATACACAAGTTATATCATCCAAATTGGCGTAACATCTGGCCTCTCCTACAAATACCTTTTTAAAAAGTATGATGTGCAACTGTACAAAACGAAAACAAAACAAAACATTAGACTAGTTATAAATTTGTTTTTTTGCAAAAGGAATTTTACATACTGGTAAGGTACTAACACTAAGTGCTCCCATGTTCATGTTCTCAGGATCAAGCAACAATCTTAAGATGTTCATCAGTTGCATTGCCACTCCAAGATCTGCAAAAAAAAAAAAAACAAGGTCAAATGTCAAGAATCTTTTGATACCGGAGCAAGAAATTATGTGCATATATGCCCTCTACACACATTGCAATTTCCTTTGAAACCAAACTATCTTCATATAATGTGACCTATCATATCAAAATGCACTTGTCGGTACTAATATGTTTCCCATTTTGTGACACCTATAACATCATGTTATGCCATACTTGAAGATGAATATTTCTTGATCAATTTTTTCTACAGTGTGGACTTCTCCCATTGTGATGCCATTTTAAACTATTGGTCACCAGTAAAGAGGAAAAATTAATTCTAGGTTTAGAATAACTTGGTGTCATTGGCATCTCCAAATAAGAAAAATGTAGGTCCAACGAGCGATGTGTTTTTCTTTATTACAATCTACTTATGGCATTAGAAATGGTACATTCTAATACAACTGTATCATTATTGGGCATCTTATTTCAGTGATGTATAAAAAGAGGAAAAAAATTTCTGACTTAATTGCCATGTGAATCAAAAAATATCTGAATATTTATGTGTGCCTTGTTTTATCCAATGTCCAACTCGCATCATGTTATTCAAAGAACATGTCATATTCACATGCATCAAACAATACAATTGTTTCTGTGTACTTTTGGATCCTCTGATGGTCAGTCATAACAGTGCTATCAAGTAGAGGGTAAAAAGACCCAATTCCTTCTTATTTAGCATTTTAGAATTCTAGATAATTCAGTAAATCTTCCTTACCTGGGTCTGTGTCACAGATCATCTGTTCAATTAGTACATTGATTAACAGAACATCCTGTTAAGATACAAAAATATTGAAATCAGTAAAAATATGATAGACATTTTCAGAATCAATTTGGAAAATTCCTGAACGTCTTTCACATGGCCATTTTGTCAAAAAATCACGTACAAGTTCATTAGTTTGCACGATTTGTCAATAAAATATTTTCAGTGAAATAAAAGTGAAAAATAATTTTATCCAGACTCCTACATTATTATAGGCACTGATTCAGAACAACCTTGTACAATACGCTCACTGATACAAAGACTGAAATTTCCATTTCAAATTGGCCTTGATTAAGCTTAAGATTTCAAATAACATCAGGGCCATCACACTAAAAGAGCCAAAGTGCTAACCCTAATTACAACTTTGAATTCGTACACAGCCAGTTAACGTGAACTTTCTGGGTATTGTGTTAGTGAGGCCCTTTTTCTGTCAGCAATTGCCGGAAAGTATAAAATCTGCTTTGGGAATTCAAGTAGTGTTTTGACAAGGTCTCTTCAAAGTAATGGTGTACAAACTGTATCAGAAGATGTGTGCTTCCCTTCATGCATTTTTTCTAATTGGATTGTGTGTAAATTTTGTGTGTTGTTATTAAAGGAGCATGGTTCGATCTCTTGAAATTAAGTTTTCAATTATATGTGTAATTTAATTATGGTTACATAAAACATAAACACATTTTCAACATATTTCAGCAGTAAAATTTCACAAAAATTATGAGAAAAATATGACTGATATTTTGGTACCAAACTCTCAATATTGATCAGTAAAGCACAAGTACATGTAAAACCCCCGATTTTGGCTGTTGAAACACCCATTAGGACCAAAAGCACCCCAGTTATGGCTGACTTTTTTGATATATGACATAGCTAGTCGTATATATCTATTAACTTACATCATCTTGAGTGTTGATCTCCTGCATGATGAATTCCCGCACCATTGATGGACTGAATTCCACAACATAGGCAAAGATGTCAATCGAAGCCTGCCTCACATCCGCATCATCCATGCTCTGCTGAAAAATCAAAGATTACAAACAAATTTAATGATTGACTGTTTTTATACAAAATGCACAAGTTTTCCTCCAGGACTGGAATTTCTGCTTAAGTCCAAGAGCAAAGTCTCAAAGAATGAGAGTCTAATCTCATAAACTGTAAAATATTTTACGCAAACGGAATAACACATTTCAAACAGCTAGCATAGCATCGTAATCTAAGCTACGCTCAAGACTATACTTTATCAAGGGGCAATGCAAAATACAAACTGCAAAGCATAAATATCACACAGACTAATTTCTTTCATTTTCTTGCTTCTTTCTGGGAAGAAGGCATGACAATCAATCTAGCTCTCCTTTGTCAGTCAAATCAGAACTACAAGTCTAATAGTTTATAATAAATGCTTAAACATGACTTACCAATATGACCTCTAATGTTGGTAAAATGCCCAAATTAGACAGGGTCTGGAAAACAAAACACCACACATACAACTTTAAATACCATTAAAAAATCAACCCGTATTTTACTTCTACATCTTTTTCAAAGTGCACATCAGGGTTACTTGTACAATTTCGGGAGGATTCTTACGAGAATCTTGGTTAGACTAACTAGGTATCTTTTCCGATCACTTCTCACAAAATCAAATCAGGGATTTTGATACCACATGAAAGTGCATATTTTTCTCATATATACCCTGTAAATTTTCATGCTCATATTATGTTTCATTGAAGAGATGTGGTCAAAAAAGTGCTGAAATACTGAAATATTTGTTAACAAAAATAAATATTTCTAAATGTTTCTATGGCTCACACTCACACACATTTTTGCCTGAAACATTAATTTGGCTCAAGGTATGGGAATGAAACTTAACCATTGCTTTATGTATAGGTGATGACCCTTCATTCAAATATGGAATGTGAGGTGTATGTCATCCCTTTCACTCCGATAAGACGCCTGGGCATTACAAGTAAATAAAGAAATACTTAAAAATCCATAAACTTAATGTGAATGTATTGTCAAAATTAGCAATGTTGCATAGCTCTCATTATATGGTATTTATGATCATGTAAACATAGACTGGTGCAATCTGAAAAATGAAAGTGGAAAATAAATTCAGAGTTGAAAGGGTTAAAATTGTCACCAGATCAGAATACCTACCTTCAACCATTGTACCACTGAATGCCACTGATGCATTTTTATTTATAGACAACTGGGGGTGAGGGTACAAAAACTATTTTGCCCTAAAAATCACACTAGAATAACAGTGCTGCAAATTTTATCTCAGCCACGTTTATGTTCATCTAGTAAATCTAGTAATAGGAGCCAAATTTTATTGAAATCTGTCTCTGGGTAAGTGTTTTTTTTTACTTTAAATAGAAATGAAGCGAAAAGAAAATCAGTCATTTGGCCACAATTTTGAAATGGTACAATTATTATAAATTTTTGGTATTTTTGGTTGTTGCTGCTGGAATACAGTTGAATTTAGTGTATGTATTGTATACAAGATGTGGAAAAAAAAAGATTCCAGTAAGAACATGATATTTTCCCTGCTGAAGCACTTAAGAAAGGACAGGGTACCCAATGAAGCGAAGTACTTTTTTTATCCTATGATCTAAAATATATTACCTATGAAAATATTTGATCATGACATACCCTAAAGAAAGCATCTCTATTCTGAATTGTCTGTGCAAAATTGCAGAATTCTTTAAGAAACAGCACCAAATCTCTCCTCCTATCATCCTCTGTGTTTTCATCTGACAGCTGGGCAAAGACTTCTGGTAAGAACCTATCATCCTCCTGCAGGCAAACATTATCAAGCTCACAGTGTTATTGTTTCAAGTTTATCAGAGAGAATTTTGATGAATTGGTACAAAAGTTACATACAAGAAGGAAGCCAAGTATTCTGGGAAACACAAAATTACTGCTAGTTTTACACATCAAGAATATTATGTGAACAGCATTTATATCACTGTAAAGTGAAAGTTCCTTGTTTTGGAACTAGTCCTCGTTTTTCTAAAACGAGTACCCTACTCGTTTTAGAAAAACGAGGACTAGTTCCAAAACGAGGAACTTTCACTTCACAGTGTATTGCGCCTTTGCCTAAGGTTACAAAGCACTGGCCATTATTATTATTACGCTGTAACAAGGGAATCATCGGAACCACTTCGTCTTACACTAGGCAACTTGCAGCCAATGACCAAAGGCGCAGACCTATAATCAGCACTTCGGTTGTGATATTCCCCCTACACAGCTCCCCAATGCGCTGGGGTTGACGAGGCAAGTGTGATAAAGTGATTTGACTATAGTTGTTGGATTTAATTCGTTAACGCGTACTCAGAGCCTTGTGCGTACACACGAAATAAACAACCTTGAAAATATACGCTCGCGTCAGGGATCACTGCGTACTTGCTATAAACACGCGTTCACGAATTAAATCCAACAACAATAGGTTCACAAAACGTTGGCGCTAGCAGGGCTTGAACTCACAACCTTCCAATATCGAGTCTTGCACTGTTCCGCTAGGCCACACGCGCCAACAAAAAATCCAAGTCCCACTTTCAACCAATCAGATGACACAAATACAACGTACCGGTACTATAGATACAACAAGGTATATGTAACAAGAATTTAGCTTGATGCACTTACCTGAATGATCTTCACTATTTCCATTTTGTTAAAAAATATGAATGAAGTCAAAGTGGACAGGACATTCTCTTCGAATACAGAGGGTGTCGGTAAAATAACATCTTGAATATACTGCACTCTGTAAGTTTGATGTATTTTGTTCAACAACTCATGGTTCTCAATTGGTATGACCTCTCGGAAATTTGCTCTGGAGTTCAAATATTCTCTATGTCTGTGCCCTGCTTGCACTGAGGGCAAGACTGAGGGGTCATATTCTAAACACCCAATTACGTCATAAATAATGTCATCTGAAAACATGATTTCTAGGAGGGAAGATTTGTTAAGCAAGATTAAGCTTTTCATAATTTCATACAAATGATTCAGGCCATCCCTATTTTCGAGGTCCTCGCATATTCGGAAGAGCTCCACCAGTTTTCTGATGTAGTGCTCACTCTCGATGGCTAATGTGAGCTTTTCACGTTTGATGGGTACAGCCAGAGCTTGGACAATGAGTTCTGAGATCTCATCCAGCCTGCTGAGATCACAGGGCGGCAGATGAATTGGAGAAGCAGCATCAGGCAGTTCATCAAGTCTTGGTTCTTCAAGTCTGTCTTCATCTGATTCTTCTATAAGATCGTGCGCATCTTGTGCATCTTGTGTGATTTCCACGGAAGGATCTCTGCCCTGAACCTACAAATAAAAAATAAGTCAAATAAAGTGAAATCAGAACTGTCAAAAATGTCATTTTTCTACAACATTATGTGCTTGTGTAAGGCACCTCAATGTTTTAATATTAAATCGGACTGTGTACACCGCTCTTAATATGTGATGACTCACCCCGAAAAGGGGGACTTTGCGACAGAAAACTTTTCAAGATACAGGTGAAAATAGGCAGCAAAAAATTAAGAAAATAATAATAATTTCCAGCAGATTTTCTGTTGTAAAATTTGATCGCCTTGATCAATTTCAACAAAAAGGTGTAATTTTAAAGCTTAGAAAATGCTGCAACAGATGAAATGAAAAAAATCAAAATTGATATCATCTTCAAAGTCCCCCCCTTTCGGGGTGATCCATCACATATATTGGGAGTAGCATTGGGAGGTCACAGTTAATAACAAAACCGTTTACACGGTTATTTATTCGCTTGTGTGATAATACCGTAATATGCAAGCTTTTATATAGCGCTTAATAAAATAAACAAGATCTCAAAGCGCAGCTGCCTATTATTAATGCTGGCATCAGGAAATCGTCATAATCATAAACATTGTATCAGTTAGCAGTGCTACCAGGCAGAAGTGCACTCGCTATCTGCACTATTACCCATAACAGCTCCCCAATAACGCTTGGGTCGACGAAGCAAGTGTGATAAAGTGATTTGCCCAGGTTCACAACACGTTGACACTACCGGGGCTCAAAATCATACAAATTCTCCGCCCAGGCCAAATTCACAAAGAGTACTGTTCAGCCAGTGACTCCATGTGTAATGGTTAAACATTGCTATATTTTCATGGCCTATTTCAAACTTTGGGGTCAATTTAAGATAAAAATACAGTGGAAACAAAGTTGGTGGGAACAGAGAAATTACTTCTTTATATCCAAACATTCGTTATATCAGGGTTTTGAATATAATAAAAAACAAAAAGTTAATCATCGACTAATTATAGTATTATTAATTACTTTCTTATAAATCGTAATCTTGCTGTCCATGGAGAGTTTTAATTAAAGGCGATGCACATAAAATTTTAATAATAGATGTTATTTGGTGAAAATTCACACAAAATCCCAGGGAAAGGTTGTTACGGTTAACCGATTGAAACAGTTTGTACACATTTACGGTAGTTCCGTTCGTGTACACGTTCACATGTGTACATGGTCTCAACGTTAATTGGGTGTTTGATATTTCAAGTGTTTACGATAATACATGTATTGCGCATGTCAGCCAACATTTTGAAAACAATATCGATAAAATATCGTTTTTATGATATCTGCAACTCCAGCTTCATTCGATATAACAGTCTTACTCACTCACTCAGCTAATGTTCAATTTTAAAGCTTTTTTTCTTAGAAAATGCGAATGTGTATGGTTAACATGGTTAAGTTTGTACAATCTACCAAGGGGTGAGGAATTTTGCAATTGTGCCTAATATAGTATTTTTAATAATTGAGTTTCTCTGTTCCCTGGGTTTTTGGAGAACGAAGCTTGTTGCTACGGTGGTTTGTGTGAAAGTCGCACATATTTACAGCGTGTGATTGGCCTAATTCCAGTGCTTGTGAAGCGCTGACGATCGTGCGCGTAACACTCGAGTTAAATGATGCAGTACGCAGGGAAACTGAATGAATGAAAAGACTATATCAACACAAGATTTAGCCATAATGAAATAACAACACTGATTTTGCCATAAGGAAATATTTTTTGGCTGGGAGTCAGGAAGGAAAAACCCAATATATCGAGATACCGGAATATTGATAATTAACGAACGATACATCCAAATTTAAAATGCTTAATATCGAATATACTTAGACCAAACGTCACATTTTGACACTAGGAATAACTAACCTGGCAGATGATCTCCCATATTTCATCACAGCCAATTTTCTCCTGGAAACTAAGAGCCAATTCATAGCTTTCATTTTCAGTCCACACTATCAATGTCTCCTACAAAAATGATAGGGAAAAATTGTGATAATAATAATAATAAATAATAACTGTTTTTTATGTAGCGATTTTCCATTTAGATCAAATTGCACATCCATTAAAAACTACATGTAACTGAAAAAAATGGCTGTCTATGGTTAAACAAACCATGAACTTTAATGCTCAAAAATGTACACAGTTTTTGTTGAGCCCATATGAAGTTCAAGTCAGGTAATATATATTATAAGCCAATCTATCTAGGTTCTGTAGCTGTTGTTACTGTTGACCGTTGGGGTGACATACCGATGGCACTTGAAACACGTGTTTTCCACAGATAGCTGTATCTTCAGCTGTTCTGATGAGCTGTTGCCAGTCAAGGCCAGTCCAATTTTTAATGTTGTTAGTCCAAATTCTTGCAGGTCTTCCTCTCTTTCTTGAGCCATATGTACCCTCATTTCAGTATAGTGATAGTGTTAGTAAGGCTATCTTTCCACCTGGTCATATGCCCAAACCATTCAACTGCCTACGTTTTACAATAATTTTTGTTGAGCAATGGGCCAATCTTGTTTCTTGATTTAATAAACTATGGCATCACATGATGTATCGTAACTAATTCCGTATGTATCTGTGTGTCAATTAGTCGCAATGTATCACATACATGTAAAACCATACTTAGCCTTGTTAAGAGAGCTGATGTCCTTCAGCGATAGAAATATACCATCTATATAGGAATGGTCTATTTCCCCACATGTAGAATCTGTCTGTACAGACCATCAAAATAGGACTAAATCCACACCTTAAATTCAGCAAAATACTGGAAGCTGTTCACAAATTCTATAATCAGTATGCTCCTTGAGTCTTGTGCATCTCATGATAGGTGATGATTAAGAATCAAAATGTGTGATTTGGGAGCCTAATACACTTACTTTGTATGCTGTAATTGGGTTTCCAAATTTGACCTAATCATTGATTACGTCTAGATTTTGTGTGATAAATTTCATCTTTGGGTTTAGTTTAATTTAGAAAATTTGTAATGATTCTGCACTATTAAAAGATGTTGCCTACATTTTGTATGCTGAGATTAGAATAATTTGTTAAGGTTTTTTTAATTACAACTTATGTTTCATGTTAAAAGTTAAGACCTATAGAAATTACAATAGGCCTACCAAATGATTAAAGTTAATGACAGTCCAAGGTCACAGCTCTGGTGATTGGGAGGGGAAATGTTGATTTCCACTTACCTGTTGTTTCTGGTACGCAGTATCTGGATGTATCTTTGATTCCAGAAGAATTCCACCTGTAAAGAAAACATGATTAACTGTTAGTATGAAATGACCAATTTTAAATGAATGTCTAGCTTAGTGGATTCACACAGTGACAGAGGCCAGATGGCCTTGGCACTCCTGAACATTGTCCCTGGCCAAGAGCAAGAATGATTGCACTCCTTGCAAAACTTTGCAAGTTGGAGAGGTAAATTTAGCAGAATTTTAAGACTGTAGTGACGCCCACAACGAAACATACCTTTACACCAATTGTTTTCATGTCTGTAGAAATATTACCTAACTAAGTCTAACAAAAATCACTTGAATATAATGCAATTTTATAAATTGAGATAGGCAATTATATGACATGTGAGATAGGCAGGAATTAAATGATATTTCTGCCTAAAATTATTGTTTCAAATAAGCATATTCGATTAACCGATAATTTGGTTTTTATCGGTTTAAAAAAAATCTGATATCGCGATTATATTATGGATTTTTGCCAAAACCGAAAAATCGGTATTTGCTAAATAATCGATTTTGTTACGATGAAAAGTCAAATTCCCTGCCTGTTGGACGTCACATTTTGCTTTCTTGTCCACTGTAATATACTTCATTTGACATATTTTATCAATAAATTGTCTATTTATGAACATTTTAATGTTTCAAAAACATGTATTTCACCGATGAATAACACCATTTTACTACATAAATAAATGATCGACGAGAAACATGTGGATTTTACGGCACTTGGGAATACGCTTTACACACGGTAAATGCAATACCTAGTGGCTGCATATTGTTTTCGTAGTGCTTTTAAAAAATCAATTCAAAGGTCGTATTTTCGACCATAAAAAATCTTGTTTTGTACTTCAAACTGCATCCGCATTAAATTACGATGTTCTTTCGTAATTCTTAGCTAACATTCTCGATAACATTCACTCATGTTTGCATCAGAATACTAATGTTTGCATCAGAATTCGGAAATCTGATCATAAGTAGCTAGTATGATAGTATCTGATCTAAAATCAGAGGCAGTTTGCTGCGCTTGGCCCAAGCTGAGATCCTTGGGAAGGCAGTCAAGTCGTTACGGGTAAGCCTTATACACGCGCTGTGTAAGGGGCTATTTTTACGTTAGGCAAACCTGTATAGTATATAATAAGTAACGTTAAATTCACCTGAACATTCATTGACAAGCGTGGCCGGGCTGTCTAAGGCGCCGTGCACTCTCACTTGTCAGGCCATCGGTATATCATTTTCTGGGCTGGGTTCGAGTCCGGGGGAGAGCTCTTTTTTTCTTCACTTCTTATTTTCATTTTAAACGTTCAATACTTTTATTTAGGAGTAAAGACACTGAAATAATTTGGTTTTGGATTTTTTTTAACAAACTTCTTTTAACATGTTTACACAAATAAAATCAAGTCAATCCCTCTGAACACATAGATTTTATTTACTAAACATACTACTCGGTATTCATAAAAATCAAAATGTGCCGTGTCTTTGTCAAAATTGACGACGTTGACATTTTACAAATGACGGCTGATGATTTCCTGATTTTAAATTTTTTTTTCTTCACATAATAAATATTTTGTTCCTAGGGAAAGATTGTTACAAAAATTCAGGGAAATTGGTATTGCTGGTAAGATGTATAATGTTTTATGTTCCTTGAACGATGTTTTGAAATCTTGTGTGAAGAGTGGGATTTTACTTTCTGATTACTTTGATTGCCCTTTTGGTGTCCGACAAGGGTGCCATTGATTGCCCTTTTGGTGTCCGACAAGGGTGCCAAATCAGTCCTCTCTATTTCTCCATTTTTATCAACTAACTTTCAAGACTTCTGGATGCACAAGGCGGCCATGGTATTCATCTTGACAATCATGCAACTGAGGTGAAAGCTTTGTTCTATGCTGATGATATTGTTCTTGGGGCCGAGACTGTGGGAGGCCTAAGGAAGCATATTGAAGTCCTTGAACTTTTCTGTGATAAATGGTGAATGACAGTAATTAATATTAAAGGTTGCAAACTCGGAAGATGTGAAAAATGGTATTTCAAGGAAATGAAATTGAAATTGTTTATTCATATAAATATCTTGGATTAATATTAACATCTAGAAACAACTTCTCTGAAGCCACAAAATCGCTTGCTATTCAATCGTCCAAAGCGATGCATGCTATTGAATGTGCAATGAAGAAAATTGGTGGTTTCCCTTATTTGGCCTTTTTTAAGATCTTTGATTTGATGATAGC